>WBMY01008192.1:59993-72473 GCA_013397315.1 Donacobius atricapilla | reverse complement strand
ACAAAACACAACAACAACAAAAAAAACCCACAACACATTGTGGAGGACATTTTAATTTACAATTCTTTTTTTCATACGTACTTAAAAAGATCTGTTACTTCCAGCTACAGAGGGATTGTGTTTTATAGTTTTGCGAGGTTCCTCTAATATACGTTTGTCTCTTGCAAGCACCCTCAGGCAAGATGACATTTATTAAACATGATGGGTTTGAAGAGATATTTATAAGTTTTTATTTACTTGGAGAAAAGGCAAAGGGTTTCAAAGGAGGTTTACCCTTTTGTATGCTGAAATACAGGCAACACGTTACCTTTTAACCCCACGGGTACAGTCAAATTCTTCAGAGCAATGTAGAAAGAGAAAAAGGTTTTAAATTGTCAGGTTAAGGCATACAGCATGTATTTGAGGCAATTTTGCAGTATTTCCTGCTCGTCTTATGGCTGTACACATAGGGTTCTCTGTCCCGCAGCTAATCCTGTATACTGGCCATTTTCATTACATTACTGAAACAGAAATAAGGCATTATTTTTCACACAGTTGTTATTTGTGTAGAAATAAACAGCACCTACACCACGCTTTCGTGCTAACAATGTCCGATGCATAGGGACAGCTAGACCTGTCACACCAACAGCAATGTCAAGTAATTCTGTTGGAACCAATGCTGTTGCTCAGGGAAAGCTTTGCTGGAATTTCACTAGGTTTACACACTTGCCATTAGAAGTGGATCTGGCTCACGTTGAGTAACACTTGCATTAAAAAAAAAAAAACCACAAAAAAACCACCAAAAACAAAAGACAACAGAAAACACACACACACACACGCGCGCACACACACACACACACACACACACACACACACACAAAACCAACAAAACCAATTTCTCTTTCAAACCAAGCTTTACTTACAAAGAAAAATGAGGAAATAACAGACCTGTTGTCACACCCATCTTCTTTTCAGATGGAATGTGTGAAAATGTTATTATAATTTCATTCTACTGCCACTACCCTTACCTGAAATTATATAAATAAATGGAAAATTGAACTAAAATACAGCTATGAAGTGTTTATTTTCAACCCTATCTTGTTGCATTAAAAATAACACTTGCATTGCTATGAATTTGAGTTACTATGGTTAGTATAAGTTCCACATTTAGTTTGGTATATGTAAGCTTGTTTGCCACCATGACCATGATCTGGTTTCAGAGTGAATAGATTCACTTGGATCAACAGCCCCTCCAGGGGTAAATGCTTAAATGTATTTTCAAGAGCAGAAAACATCAATACCTTCATAAAGCCACTTTGATTTTTATTGACTAAAGTTGCAATGCTAATTCACATACATCATTGTATACTTCACTGAGCTTTTAACATGGTACTTGATTTATAGAAAGAGTGGTTCAATTTCTACAAAGAAATGATAGAATAAGTTGTCCCTCAGATTCTTTCTTTAGCTCAAAAATGGAGGAAATCAAAGGAAGCTTACTATTGCAATACAGAAATTGCCCAATAAATGTTCATGTGCACGACATATTTTATTTGCTTGGTAACAGCTAATAGCATTGTAGATGTGTCAGATAGGGGACAATCAATTACCTAGCATGTTGCTAATGTGACTGATGCAAAACCACTGGATTGTTTCTCATCAGAAATTATCTCTGAGGTGCATTTCTCTTGCTGTATGCTGTATACGTTATAAGGAGGAAACATCTTTTAATACTTTTTTTTTTTAACTATTGTTGTTTCATTAAGAAACTATAATTGATCCCCTACAGGAAATCTTTAGATCACATTGGTAAACCCACATAAATAGCATAAATACCCCCATACAAAAAATTGGAGCGCTTACATTTGGTATGGGTTTGCAAAGTATGTTTGATGTTACACCAAAAAATCTCTTCTGTAGATCATTATCTTTAAGCAGTTATAAATTGATAGTTATAAACAAAAGTATAGTCCAACAAATAGAATGGGAAATATTAATTACTTTGAATATATTCTTACTTGTATTTTTTTACAGTAAGAACATTCAGCATCAGAATGATCTCCACAAGGTAATGGTGAATTCCCCAGTGCTGGATGCTTTTAAAGATTCAGGACAGGTCTCTTGTCTAGAATATGCTTTTGCAAAGTAAGGTTGAAGCATATGGTCCTTGAGGTTCCCTTTCAACCTGGTATTCTCTGATTCTCTAATTTTATGATTTTACATCTCAGTAAAGTTTGCCTCTTTCAAATTTTTCACGGTTTGAAACCAGATCCAACAAATTCATAAGTACACTGTCTCACAGAAACAGTTCTGTTGAATGAAGCACAATCAAAATTACAATCAAAAGTTCCCAGCAGTTTGAAAAACCTTGCTTGGACTCATCACTTGGGCCTGAGTGAGGGAGGAATCTCCTCCTCACCACTGCCATTGGTAGCACAATACCCTGGTTCAACCCTTATCATAAAAAAGCCGAAATACTGCTCAGTCACCCCATGCTCCTGGGGGATCTGAGGACATGCCTTAGGAATAGCACATTCCTCATTAGTGAATTTCCTATCCACCATTTTCAGGAGAGAAAGAGCTTTGAGTAGCAAAGCTATAAGGCAATCTTTTGTAGAATTTACAAGCTGTATGACTTTTGCAGGGGACAGCTGAGTTTATTTAGGGGCTGAAATCGAAGACTTGTGCCATAGTGATGGTACTGACACAAAAGCAGAGCAAAAATATAGAGCTGTAGAGAAGTTACCTTGTCAGGATGGTGTTAGCTGGACTAAGTTGTTCATAAACACAATGTTTTTGCAGCTACAAGAGAAGTCACTTTTAAAAGCAGATGAACGTAGAAAGCTTAGGCATACCATAGGACCCATTAGCATCTCACAGTTAATTAAAGGAGTGAGTGGAAAGCATCAAGGCTTGCCCCACCCTGCATGAATAATTTACTGCCTGTATCCTTTATTAAAACCAGCTACTTCACCACAATGATTTCCAGCCCGTAATGCACTGGTCTCTGAAATGAGAGATAAATTGCAACAAGGCCTGCAGCTATATTAATAAATTGAAATGAACACTTATTTGCTCATCTAATTAGAACTGTAGTTTTTTCCAAATGGTGTAGTAATGCATTACCTTGGCAGCCAGTACCTGCTGCAAGAAATAATTAACAGAAACACTTCCTTAGGAAATTCTCTTTCGCTGAAGATGAAAGTTTTCTTCCTGATTTTTTTTTCTCTAAAGTATTTGTATTTAACTATTTTGCAGAGATCTGTTGTGGATTTTGCACTGCTAAAGAGGAAAAAAATGTTGTGTTTGAAGTGACTGTAAGTATTCATAAATTTGCAAATAAAATAGGAATGCATTAAACTACTTTCACCAACTCGCTTTTAAAGGTGCAATTGCACGATATACACTTTGAACAGTACTTGAAGAATCCAATAATTTTTTCAAAGCTTTGATTAATGTCATAGCCAAATAAAGTACTTCAAAACTAATAATTTACTGATTTTCCTGCTGTCTATGCCTTATGAAATCTGTCTTGTTACCTCTGTCTGCAAATCTCATCTTCAATTCACTAACTCTGCCCCTTTTTACTTTCAAATATAGTTGCTTGCATTATCAGTTAGAAAAATACGTTGTCAAATTTTTATGAGTGTGGAGTTGGCTGTTAAAATAACAGAGCTACACTATCTCCTTCTCTGTAAGTGCAGTTTGAATTATCAAAAGTTTAACTTTTCCACTCTTCAGCCACCCACAGAGAAGGACAATATCCAGGTCTCTGCATTAGGTTTGCAGATTTATGCTTGTCAGTCCCATCTTTTGTTATCACTGATGCCAACATGCAAACTTAGTCCTCTCATCTTCTCCTCACCAGCAAGAGCTTCCCTGTGCTTGGCTGGGAAACGACAGCTGAACCACAAGGTTCTAACAGTGTGTGCATGTAGGTATCGACAGAGGTTTCCCTATTGGTTTCCGTATGTACCCCAATAGCTATGAGAGAGAGAGGTATATGTGGGAATAAGTCAAACAATATGAAGCCCAACTACTACTCAGACAGATACCTCCATGAGGAAAGATGTCCCAGACCAGCAATGTAGTGTCCTCAGCAGTTTCAGTGGTGCTTGGCTGAGGTGCATAGCCATCATATGTGGGCACTGGGAATAGCTTGGATTACAGAATGGGGAGAAAACAAGAGATTGCCAATCAAAGGAAGGATCTTTTCAAACAGAAGAATTTTATTTTCTTTCTGATTTTTTTTTTAATAACATTGTATTTTTCAACTACATAGGACCACTAGAAATGTTATTAAAAAAAAAAAAAGCTGAATTTTTTCTATAGTTAATTTGATAGATTTTTTTGAATAATCATTAAATGGTTTTGGGGCAATAATTAATCCACAGATATGGAGTAAGACAGCATGGCTGAGTTTGAGCTTGCAATTGTTTTTATTTGGGGATTCAGGCACATAAAGAGATTTGAATGTGCAGTCTGCTTCCTCCTGACATGCATTCATCCAGCATGGGAATGCAAAGCTTATGTGTTTAAAGAAGCATGTCAAAACTACTTTGTAAAGAAGGGGGTAAAAAGCCCCAGTCCAAGTGACAGGCCTAAATTTAGTGTGCTAATCATATTCATTCTTCTTGCAACTGAATGAGCTCCACTGTAGAACTTAAATGAAATGAATGGTGCTTCAGACACATGGTTAGTGATTTTATATGGTCAGTGTCATTTTTCTTCTTCTGGGAATTCAATTTGTTCCTATTATGCCAAGGTCACAGATTGGGAAATCTCAGACAACATTAGTTCTCTGCCTTTGATGCAAAGGGTCAGTGGATTAGTACAAAGGATCCAGTGTGCTGGATCCCCAAATTATATTTAAGTCATTTTTAATGAATGACTAGGAGCTCCTATTAGTTTTCTTGAAGAAAATAGAAGCAAGCCTACAAACAACTGCTTCATAAATGAATATTCAAGAAAAAGTATGACTTCAATGTCGGGTTTAATTGTGAGTTTTACCTTATTAGTACAAGCTTCCTGCAGTTGAATTTGACATACATTTGTTTGCACACTGTTACTAGTCAGGACTCAGTGAAGTCATGTCATTAACACCTCCACATTATCTCATGCAGTGAAAGCAAAGACTAAAACAGACGTCTGACTCACTTTGTTTCAGCTTTGCTCTTGTTCTCTCATACAGAAATACTTAAGAAGTGTGAGCTCATCAGAATGCCATATGGAGTCAACAGAAAGCATAACAAGGTTTTTAGGAAGGAGTTCATCATAGGAGCTAAGCAGTATGGCCTCATCTAGTCTCAAGTCATGGTGCTACTGCACACTGGTGAGGTAACAATTTACCAGCCTGGGGTACACTCAAAGGTATCGGCCTTTGAGTCTGACTCTGCTGATGTCAGTCAAAACACACTGTGTCTGCTTGTGTAATTAATTCCCTACACAATGAAGGAAATTGATGCATCCAGAGAGTCATTCTCTCCTGTGCATGACAGTGCCCACTTTAAGGAAACTATACATTTTAAGCCATAGATTGCACAGCATATGCATGTTGTGAAGTCATGTTATGAGTATCAGCATAAACTATGACATGGAAAATGCCTAGTTTTTCCATTAATTTTCCATGCCTGTCAATCATGTATTATTTGGGGTTAGAACACTTCACCATTTTCAGGTGTAAGCTCCTCACCAGGAATCTAATATTCTTAAATATTATTTCACAAACTGCCATAGGACAAATTCACTAGATTGCAGGAAAATGCACTTTAAATGAAGTCATGATTTTCTAGGCATCTGGTTTCAGGAAAATCATCTTTTTAGGTGACATTTACCTCATATAATTTGTCTGCTGAAATTTTGTGCTGTGTATAAAGAACCACTTCTTTTTTCTCCTCTTTTTTGCAACATTATAATCATCGGTGGAAAACAAAAAATACAACTCTCAAAATGAGAAAAAGCCCCACAATCCAAGATGGCTACAAGAATATTTTATTTCAGCCTCTCAGTGCAGCCATTCAGTTAACAAGTATTCCCAAAGCAATATGAAATCCAGTCATTAAATTATTATTGAGAGCTCGGCTGACTTAAATACTCAGATAATTGCAAAGCTTGTTTACTGGATGGAAGCTGGCCAAGAACATATGAAGAATTAACATGCACATGAAATTTCCTACCATTATGAAATGGCCATTGGAAAAGGAAATGACTGAGTGCAATCAAATCCCTCAGAGCTGCTGTCTTTGGTTGCGAGTATTTGGAGTACTGATGATAGAGCCCCACAATTTGCTGCCGCTTGCGTCATTACCACCCCTATTGATTTAACCACCCCACCTGCTCCTGCTTTATTATTTTGCTACTCAAGAGTAGCATCTTAAGTGACGGGGTCAGAAATGTTATCGTATTACTGTGATTTGGAGAATTATTAAAGATGGGTCACTTCATTACTGAGGTCCCAGAGGTGCTGTATGTAGCAGAGTTGAGTAGTTAAGTTCAGTGGAAGCTGGCAGGGGCTTATGCATGGCTGGGGCTTTCGGTCCTTTGCCTCAACATGAACAGTGCTGTTACTAATGGATTTTTAGGTACGTACTGCTGTGCATGTTCAGCAAAGCTAAAATGGGTTTATAAAAACGTCAGTGGGCCACCGCAGGTTCTTCAGCTTTGTTTGCAAGAGGTCACAGCACGGCGCAGCTCGTCCTGAAATAGCATCCTGCAATGGTTTGTAGCCTTCAAACAGGATTTCTAATAATAGCGTTGCTCCTCACTCTGGGCACTGTCCCAATGGCTACAGACATCCAGAATGAAGCTATAAATTAATCTAATCAGAAGGTAGAGGGTATAGGCAGTAATCTGGGACACTCTCATATTCCAGAAATACTCCTGAGAGAAATGTTGCTGAACTGGTTTCAAAGTACATTCCCTTGTTTGATTTTTCCAAGACTGAAAAGAACTGAGTACAAATCCCAGCCAAAGAAATTACTCACACGGGCATTTTCCTCTCTCTCTTACACTTGATGTACTTGTGGACTCCAGAAAATGTTCAGTGAGGGAAAAATTATGAGTCCAGCAGCCTCAGTAGAAGACTAAAGGATGGACAAATTAATTTATATGTGGTGGTGATTATCTTGGCTTGATTAGGAGATTGCTACCCGAGTAAAATACAATTTATTTTTATACCCCCTGTGTTTGTACTGGCTGATACATGAGTTTCATGTTACTCTCTGAAGAAACAAGTATTAGCCTTTCAGGTGGAGGAAGTCTGTCTTTATATCATAGGTAAAACAAACGGAGGGTGAATTCCTCCTCTCACCACCATGAAGACATGATGTAACCAGTTGTTTACTGTCACAGAGGATCCCTGACCCATTTCCATCATAAGAATCCCTTATGTTGTGTGTTCCACCAGCTCCCAATATTTCTGTGGAAAGGGCTAAGGCTGTACGGCATACGCATTAGCTGAGGGATGACCATGCCAGTTAAAAGCCAAATTATACCTTTGTATTTACTATATTGTGCTGTGTCTGGAATGGAAGAGCTTTCCTTTCATATTTGGTGCTATTGAAGCACAAGTTGTTATAGACTATATACTAAGAGCTTGTTTGACATTTAAAGCACCCAAACATTAATATTGGTTGTTACAAATAGCATACACCCATTTACCTGGTTAGCCTGCAAAAGAAGATGAATGGTTTAAAACCTGGTAATTAATATGGTGACAATTTTTCAGTGAGGTTATTGCTACCATAAACTTTAATCAATGGTCAGTAAGCAGCAGCCTCTGGTTTTAAGTTCTGACCAATGATGAATTAACTATTTCTTAATATTTAATTGACACAATTCGTCACACACACACAAACACACACTCACACTTTGATCAGAAGGCATGAACTAAAACTCTACTTTATTTGAAAGTCTGACTCCATATATAGTATCTCTACAAAGGCCAGGGACTGGGGGAGAAGGCTGACACCTCTCCCCATCCCATTGGTCAAGATAACTGTCAATCAGCTGTCCATATCTCTAAGACAAAGAATGTAAACTACCTGGAAACTACACTAACACTGGCTGTGTTTACAGACCAGAGCGTGAGAAAGAACTCAAAACATGAAACTGTGAAACAGAAGAGAAGGCTGAAAAAATCAGGGTAACATTTAATAAACACTTTTCACCAAGCTAGATACAGAACAATATTTCCTCTGTTGGTAATTAACATTGTCCCCTGTGTGCTAAGTCCATATATTTATACCAAAATCCTTACTGGCAGAGATGAAAAGCAGCAAATTTAACTCTATTTCACTAGAGATTTATGTTTTTATTGTTTTTAACTGGCTACTTATAGCAACCAAAACTAGTTTTAAAGAATACAAAATACAAATTTAATGCCCTATTGTTTGCTGAATTACATAAATTATACCACTGAACTTTACTCCGCCTCCCCTTTTTTCTAATACACTCAGATCTCGAAAGCAAGAGTCTGAAAGTAGTCAATGATCTACAAAAGCGAAAAGGGTAGCAATGGAAGTGGGATTTGTTTGATTTTTCTAAAAGCTAACTGGAGCTGGTTGGAAAAAAAACACCACAGAGCACTAATAAATATATGCCTTGAAATAGTAAAAGGAAAAAGGTACACCTAACCTTTCTAAATAACCTAAGGGCAGAGGTTTGCTTTTCAATGAAAAGGTCATCTAGAATGAATTAAAGTCATTTTCCTGCTGTGGTCCAAGCATGTGGCTTCACTTTGAAGGTTAGAATGAAGTTATTCTTACCCATGGATATTGCAGATGTGCATTAAAAAGTGCATTGCAAAAAGCCATCATAAGTTTTCAGTCTGTCTAGGGAAACAAAATTTGTGATAATTCATATATTATCTCCCAAGATTAATCTTCTAATTTGCTATTAAAAGTAAAATACTTTCATGAGTTAGCTATTTTGTGCTCTTTTAGGGACACTCTTCTGTCAATTAATACTCTTCATATATAGTTTTCTTCATAATTTTTCTATGTTAAATGCTTTAGTTGATATCTCTGCCTGAATGGAATCACCCAAGAAAATATAACAGCAGGAATTTTGTGCTACCAGCATGACAAGTAGAGATAGTGGGACATCACATGTGAAAGAAAAGATTTCTATACACCAAACTAATTTGTATTCAGACAAGCTACAGAATGAACTGTTTACATTTTAAGGATTTGTTTTCAAAAATGTCATTTTTCAATGGTTTACCTAAAAGACCATATCTACAAGGACACATACTCAGGAAACTAAATCAACAAAACATAAAAGCGTAGCATTTTGCCTTTCACATGGTTTAGAGACAATTAAAATTTCCCAAAGAGATATCAGTGTGACCAAGGATAATGAGAAGAAAGACGAGAAGAGGAATCAACTATCCTCAAAATTTATCCAGAAGAGAACTTTACAAAGCATTCTAACAGTCTGTGTCCTTCATCCTCTATTACCTGCTGTGGCATCAACTGAAATGGTTACCAACAGTTTGTTTTGTGTTGGTCAGCATTTTCATAAGCAAAATTATTTTTTTTTCTTTCTCAAGCAGCATCAAAGGAATGCTAAAAGCACTCACCCACAGCTGAGGCAGCATGGGCTCTTGAGTGCTCAAGAAAATAATGCCCATGGCTCAGTTCAAGGCTTCAAGTGTAAGGATGAGAGAACAGTAATTTCCTCCCTCCTAAAATCTCTTATGACAGATATTCCCACATACAAATCTGGATGCCTGGAGTCTCTCATGGCATGCCTGTCAGTTGTGCAAGGGAGAAATACTGATGGAGAGGTGGGAACCCACAGACTGTCTGAGCCTTGCCCTGTATCCACTGTGATTTTGCTGGAACACATGATGCTAAGATTTTACTGATAAAAGCAGATTTAGGGCTAGACTTCTTCATATCTGTGGAATATGAGCAGTGTGACAAATACCTATCACAACAACAGGAAATTGTCTATTTGGAAAATGATTAACTGCCTCCCTCCAAAATAATTTCTCTTTCTCCCTTTATTATTATTTCTTTTCTCCTTCTTTTTTGGAAAATTGCCCCCTCATAAAATATATGTCTATGTGTTTTCATTCCAAAGCATTCCTCTGTTGTGGTTAGGTTCCACAGGAGGGTTCCAACTTGTAAAGGTTAACTGTGCAGAAATCAAGGCTTTGTGCATTTTTGCAAAGGTCACACTCATCAGTAGTTCTGGGAGGACTGCTGGGAAGGGCTGTAGTAAGTACCCAGTGATTGAACCAGGGCTCCAGGTTTCATTTCCTTTAAGAATACTGTTACAATCACTGGTTGTGTCACTAAGAGATAAAGAGGCTGCTCAGTCACTTGAAATTCAATTTGTACATTACTCAAATCTGCTCCACCTCCTTCCTTCACGGTGCCTGGCAGCTGCTTGCTGGCACTCTGAATTTCAAATGCCTGAGCTGCAGGAAGCAGTTTAATAAACGGGATAGGTTTTGATTAATGTAACAAGCTGAAAATAGACAATGATGCAATGCATATCTGAGCAAGAATCACGGACTCGGATCAAATCTTTGTGTGCTGAGGAAGGCTGCTGTGGCAGAGAGTTTACCCAGAAATGAATATTTATGTTTCGATAACACCTTGAAGGTTCAAAAACTACCAATGCATAAGACTTAGACCTGTAATCCTGTTAAGTCTCTGAGCATCTCCTACAGGTGACTGCACAGTCATGAAGTTCAAGTCTAGATTAAGTATTTGACATTGACTGAGTTCCAGCAAGGTCACTGTGCGCTTCACCACAATGTTCTTTTTTTATCTGGAAGACAGAAATGCTGTATTTCTTTCAGTATTAGGAGTGTAAGCAATCATTTGCTGTGCTGTATACAAAACAACAACTTACATTTGTCAAAATTCATTAGCAATTCACCATCCTAAAAAAAGCTGACGTGCTTTGACATAGTTTCAGATAAGCACTCAGTACAGAGTTTACAGTCATCCAATGCTGATCTGTGGCTTTAATGCTAGGAAACCTATACTTTCCCAGCGCCTGCTTCCCCAAGCCACAAACATTCAGAGCACTCAGAACTGACATTCCTCTTCAAAAGCTTTCAGAATCACAGTCTTTCCCAATAGTATTTAATCAAGGTAATAGGCAATGGTGCCTTACAAATGGAAGGAGCTGAAGATGTCACTGAAGATTATCTCCTCTGTGTTATATATGAAGAAAATATAATTTATATATATTTACTTGAAAGGTCTAAACCATAAAGCTTTGACCCTGCTCATTTTTTCTTGGGGTCTTTCAATGAGATATAGGAAGAAGCTGAACATGGAGAGGCAGGTTGCTTCCAAAGGTGATAGTGAGTGAATGTCAGGTCTTTGGGTTTGAGTATCACTCCCATTCTCCACTTTTCTGTGAAAATATATTCTATGTTATGATTAATCAGATTTATTGGATTTATTTTTTGTTTTATTTTCTTAATCTGAAAATCTAATTATGGTCTCAGTTGCCTAATATAATGCTATACAAGTTAAAATATACATCTGTTTCATTAACATGTCCAGAGGGTAAATTTTGTGTGAATAGTTCTGTAATATTATATGAGGTACCATTGAAAGCAGATTGGTTTTTTAATTGAAAACCATTGGAAAATTTTAGAAAATTATTGAAAATTGAAAACTATTACAAAATTTTATGGGCTAGTTCTGTTCTCATAATTATATAGTGTATGTTCATCTCACTGATATAAATTGCACTTTTTAATCCCTGCTTGTGAATAGTTAAATAAACACTAGTTCTGTAACAAAAGCATCTGATCCGCAAACCAGAGAATTTAATATTTCTGTCCATATAAGACATTATCTTGTAATGAAGTAACATTGTACTCGAAATCCGTACTGGAAGTAATATTGACTATATATTCTGGCACACTGAGTTGTGGATTAACAGTGTTGCTGTTTTTTAAAAAGTCTTTAAAATGTCTTTCTGTGTTTATTTACATTCATTTTCAAAGTCAAATATACTATGATCCCATAGTCTAATTTCACACATTTAATTTTATCCTTGCTCCATTTTTGTCTGGGTTATCTATGCTTCTTCGCCTCCTACCCATTGAAACTGCTTCCCACATACTTCTGAATCTGTTGTTGTTTGTTTAAAATTTACAAACCCTGAGGACTATAAATCAATAAAATATTAACTCTCTGATAAGTTCTATGCCATGAATAACAAACATTTTTAGTCAGCAGTTTGCAAACAAGCCATGGGCTAATATTTGTTTGCATACAGCGTTCAGCACAGAGGCATAAAAGATATTTTGTAAAAATCAGGATTAGTTTGCAAATTATTCCCATGCAGGAGAAAAAAAAAAGCTGGAATCATCAATTCATGCACAATCAATAACTAAACCAGCTCTTGTAAGGATGCTGAAAATATTGAGATGCCAGGATTTCCAGTGTTTGGATTTGGTGGTTCATTTGTCATTGCTGTTGCTTTGTTTTGGGTTTTTTTTAGGTTTGGATTTTGGTTTTGGGG
>WBMY01008192.1:5497-59948 GCA_013397315.1 Donacobius atricapilla | reverse complement strand
GTGGATGTTTTGTTTTGGGTTTTTTCAATAATTAAAAACAGGGAGGAAAAAAAAAAACCAAACAGAAAATTAAGTTGTCCTGTTCAATTGTGACATGAGTCAATAGTGTTCTGGGTAAAAAACAGAAGAGCAAAGCAATTCTGATGAACACACTTGGACTTGAACATCAGTTTCAGAGCTGTTAAAAGTGAAATAAAAAGGTGTATTCTGGTCTTGCCAGAGTTTCTATGGAAGTTGTTTGTTGTATTGAGATAATATTTAGGAGTTTATTGAGAGAAAATGAGGGAATGGATACATCCTCTTTCATCTCATTTTATGTATCTTTGTTTTCAGTGTGACACACATTTCTCAGAGAAGCAAACAATGTTTCCCACGTCTGTGGAAGGAATATGTTTTATCTGGGAACCTATGTGGGAAAATAAATGGAAAATAAAAGCATGTCTGTAGTCTGTTTTTCAAAGTTCAGGAAGTAATTTCTTTCTGTTGGCATATAAACAGGACTAGTAGACAGAAAAGAAAAAGGATTTATGAGAAGGAGGAAAAAGGCAGTAAGAGAAATGTAAACAAAAGGCAAGGTGTCCTCAAAGAAAAGTATCAAGAGCTTCAGTTTGGGGTTGTATTTCTGTGTGAATTTCATCCTGGTAGTTGAAACACTGATCTAAAGGTTTATTATGTATTTATGTGTCTATATTTCATTTACCGTGAAATGTAAATAATGAGGCAGTATTTATTGCAATTTTCACAGGGAAAGGTTGTAGGTATTTGCATGCCAGTTTTAATTATAAAAAAAAACAAAAAACCCCCATTTGATTTTAGACGTATTGTGGAAGAATACCTAACCAGTTCTTGAAATGACGTAGGGAGTGAGGTGGGGAAGTGCAGACATTAAACTCACAGTTTAGAAGTCCTAAAGGAAAGTAGCAAAATTAATAATTGAGTCACCAGCAGTAACAGACAAGGGAGGATGAAAAGTGCTGATGTGTTTCACTTTGCCACATGAAGGTTGTCCTAGTTTACAGCTTTCCTGCTCCTTGAAGTCACAGGAGGAGGTTCAAGAGAGCAAAAAGTGGCATGGCCATCACCCAGATGATAGTTGGATTGCGTTTGGCCTTACTCTCTTTTTCACTCTTCTATTTATGAGGGTCCCATCAGTATGTGCATTTTGAGGTCAAGTTTTCAATTACTGGATACACAAAGTTACATCAGTGAGCATAAAAGAAAACTTTTATTTAATCTGTCTGGTTGCAAAAAATTTAAGAGTTTCTTTTTTACTGAATTGTGTACTTAATTCCTTTCTCTTTTAACTCTATATTTTGTGGTATGTGTTTTGAAGGCACTTCTATATGCAGGTCAAGAATTATGTTCATTATATACACACATTGTGATAAAGTATGTAATTATGAAGTATCAAAATTTCTCAAAGTGTTAACATTTTAAACAGAGTGGATTTAATCCACTGACAGACAGATTAAAAGTTCAGCTGTTAATTGCATTCTGCTGCTTGATTGGTACTAAATGTTCCACCACCAGTTGAGTTCTATATGATTATTTTGGTGATATATTGCATTTGCTTCAGATATAAAGGAGCTCTTTGCTCAAACATAGAGGGTTTTTCTGTCCTGTGAACTTCAACTGCTCTTGGTGTAACACTGAGGAATAGCCAGAGGAAATGTTGCATTTGAAACACTCCTATTTTGTTTATTTTTTCGCTGTAATTATGACAAATATGTCACCTTAATAAACAAAGAATAATAACATGGATTGGTCTCTTACATAACTTTTGTTTGCAATGCATCCATTTTATCTACTGTACTTCCTATATTATTTCAATTAATATTTAATCTTTCCAAATATTGAGTACTCAAACAACAATAAAGCCAGAGGGGTTTGGGGTTTTTTTCCCCTTTCTAATACCAGAAGTGCTGTCCGACCTTTGTATTTTTAAATCAGAATTCATTATCTTAATCTTGTTAGTGTTCTGAGGAACTTCTTTATATAGCTACAGTTTAATGTTGGTCTGCAAGTGTTATGTCTTAATACAAATGCCATCTGGTTCAGCTACATATATTTGTATAATGGCAACACCATGGAAAATCCTAATTCAAGAATAAATGCATTAAATAAGATCAGAGTACTTCAGCAGGACCGGGTCCTGCCTGATGTCAGGCACCAGCCAGTGTTTACCACAGAAGGTATCAGTTCTCTTGTATCTTTCTGTAGAAATTTATCTAACTGAATTTTATTCTGGGGGAAATAATATAAATTTTCATTAAAGAAAACACTACATTATGACAACACTGAATGAATCATCTTCAATCACTTTTAAAATAATTGATCTATTGTCTGCAGTTGGAAGGCTGTAAGTTAGGAAAATATTTTTGCTGTCAAAAATGAAATATAGTTCATATCTAAATAAACAAATCAGTCCGTGTCTCTCTCTAGGGAGAGTGTGTATGTGTGGGTGCATGCATTTGTCACACCTGTAAATATGTAGGTAATCTATGTGCAAGAACACATGCATGTTTTGGCCACATCAAGAATACTCAATAAAAATTGCTTCTCTAAAGTAAAAGGAAAAAAAAATTACTAACCAGCACACACTAAAATAAAATTAATAACAGAAAAGAATATTTTCTTGGAATTATTCATATTCACACATCCTTCAGTGAGACTTTCATATATTTGGTGACATTGTGAAATGTCATTGAAGAAAAGGCATTTCAGTTTAGCCTTGAGCAAACATGCATGTACTAGAAGAACCGTGCATATGTAAAGGCTTTTTCTTCTTCCAAAAGGGATCTGGTTTTGCTATATTCATAACTGAAGCTAAGCTTAGGCTAGTGAGGTGCCGCATGATAAGAACTTGGTTAGCAAACACATTGAGGGGTCGAATGACTTGAATAACAAAATCCCCAGCAGTGTGTTTCAGTGCAAACTGCATTTGTACTCTGCAAGGAGATCAATGCTTCACCCTCATTGATTTTCATCAGTGGCAGAACCAGGATTATGCACGATGCGAAACTATCCCCAGACATATTCAATCTGATTTCCTAGTCAGTGCTAAAAAGGCATAGTGTTGTCCAGAAAACATAAGGTTAGAGAAGGGTAATATAAAAAAATTGTACTTCTGGCAAGCCTGCATGCTAAACAGATTCATCATCATATATATTCTGGGTGTCACACAACCCATTCTATAAAAATATTAGTTTGGTGCTATAGAGTACATATATAGACATATATGCATATACATATACATATACATATACATAGATATATGTTCAAAAACACTGTGCAGAGATACCAAAGAGACAGTTTGAAATGCATTTCATGTGCATCACTTTAAAATGCAATATAGCTTTTCTCTGGTAGACTTCAGCTTTATTGTAAACACATAAAAAGAAATAATTTCTTCAAAAACTTCATAGCAGGAGTGTAGTACATCTTCAGAACATAAATAACCTTGTAATTCACAATGTATGCCAGTTTTCAAAAAGTAATAATTACAGTAAAATATATCAGTGGGGAATGACAGCTGACAGGAGCTTTGTTGTGATCTGCAATTTCCCCCTGTTTGTAGCTTCTCAGAGAAGCCATGGGAACACTATCAAATGCTGCTCAGCTTTACTTCAGTTTGAACACAGGGATGAATTGAATTAGCTCAGACCTTTTCTAAGCTATTTGTGGGTGGACATAGGCAAAAAAAGAGAAACAGAGGAGGATAAAAGAGTAGTGATGGCTTGAACAAGGAAATCTTCTGTCCTCAGTTTCTGCCATTCCAGTCTTTGGAGAAGCAAACACCAGTTACAGAAACTGTAAGCTGATTATGGAAAAGGGTCAAAATAATGCATGTCCCAGAAAGGCATGTGTGTACTTTATAGATATTTACCTAGAAAACGAGCACTGTCTACATTTTGTAATTTAACATCACAGCCATTTCTTTCTGTGTTTATCCAGTGCTACCGCTCAGCTAGGCACATATGCACACCTACCTCAGGCCTCACAATCATGTAAATTTAGTAAAAGGCTACTAGGAAGTTTGAAGGTACTGCAACATAAAAATTGGAGCTGATGATTCCATAAGGTTAATAATTCTTGACTGAGTACGTGGATAGGGTTTTTAAATTATTTAGACAGGACCATGTGAGTGGATAGATAGAGCAACTCTTGAAGGCATTACAGAAAAAAATCCTGATTGCCTTGAGTTGGTAAAGGGAGTTGCATGCTACTTGTGAGCTAAAGAGTGGCAAACAGTACACTGGAATACGTACAACGCTTCTTTCAAGTGTTGAAGATCTGAATAAACGTGATGAGAGTAAAAAGTTTCTTGGAAGCAAAATGTTCTCTTAAACATGGGAAAGTATTCCTTTATTTTAATGTAGCATAGACAAAAGCCTAGACTTAGACCTTGCTGTTGTTTTTTTAGTCATGGATATTTTAGTTGATATTGAATTTTTGATCAGGAAAGCACTTATTAGTCTACTTGGCCTCTAAACATGAAACAAAATCCACTGGCCTATGCTCTTAAATGGTTTTGTTGTAACAGGGCAGATACATGCACATATTTCAGTACTTTCAAAAAACAAGACCTTAGTTTTCATACAAAACTTTTTGTAATAATTGAAAGACTTTCCACTGTTCCCTGTTCATCAAACTTGGTACTTCATTCTTGGAAAACCGCTTTAAAAACCTGTTCCGAAGGTGATTCTAGTTCCATGCTGAAGGTAGACACTAAATCAGTTCACTGAAAATTATCTTGTTACTGGGGAAATTGCATTTTTAGGACCTGGCACACTTGAACTAGATGATATCAGTCTAAACAAACAATATAAAGTAATTTGATTAGGAATAAGTAGGAGGATGCACAGAGAAAACTAACACCATTGTTTAACCTCAAAACTATGCTAATGAGTTGGGTGATAGACACAAAACTCTGAATAATGGAGCTGTTATTCTAGCCCACCAGGCTGTCGCAGGGGACTCTTAAGCGGATTTGCTATGCCATGACTAAATGTAGATCCAGTCCAGTGTTTTGCATAACCCAAAGAATCTTGTTGCAGTTTTATCTAAGTAGATATTTTTTAGAAGAAAATATATTCTTACACTTAGAAAGAAGGCATATGTGCATGTTATTACGTAGTATTTATTTGCTTGCATGTAAAGTGGAAGACTTTGCCAGAAATAGCCTCTTTGTGAAAAGGACTGCCAGTACTAGAGTATCAGTGTGACTGTTAAAAATGAAATGGATCCTTTAAAAAAAAAGACAAAAAATGAAAAATGTCATGAACTAATGAATGTACGCATATGCACATGTGTTTGTCTGAACCAAAGCTGATGGTGATGCAGAGCATACTCCAAGAATTATCTGAACCCAGTTTGGGTTGGATTAATCTACAGTTACTTGGCATTGACTGATTACTGAATTTCATTTATTTTTACAACAGCCACACTCTGCCAATAGAAGATCAAACAATTTTAGTTGCTGGGTTGAAGTTTTTAAAAGTACTTGATGTTACTCTTGAATCTGCTCTCAGTTACAGCTCACTGAAGGGTCTGGCCCAGTGGTGGATCTATAAATACAAACATAAGCTGAAAAAGCTGTTTCTCAAGCAGAATGAACAAATCTGAAGTTAAGTGATTTTCATTCCACTCTATCTTGTTTATGCAGTTTCTAGTTCTGAAAGTGGGTGGAAAAAAAAAAATTAAAAATCTTGTTTGTGTACTGTGTCCAATTTTCTGTTGGCCTTTTACAGCAGAGAAACATACAATTACATTGCACTTAAAAAGCACTTAGATGAACTCACTCCAGTTTCCCATACATATATAAAAAGTAGGGAGTTTTTAGATAAACTACATTAAAATTAAGACAGATAAGTGGGAGATTGTGTGTTGTGATTTTATTTTGATTACTGCAAGTTAACTTTTTTCTCCTCTTTCACTTCTCCCTAGAAGTATTTAAATGCAGAGGACAAGAAGAGCTAAACAAACCAGCTTCTTTGGAAAAAAAAAAAAATATGTTGAGCTTTTGTCATCTTCTCATACCTGTTATTGCAGTATCATTTTTGTTGGATAGAAACCTGATCTTCCAGTCATTCATAACCATTAAAATCCCTTTGTTTATTCTAAGAACGTGGGGTTCCGTGGTCAGTGCCTGGCATAATTCCAAGTTAAGCACAGTGAAAACCCTTGTAACAACCATAAGGCAGCCTAGTCCTAACTCAGCTGCTATAGCAGGTGTCTGCTCAGTGAAAGTTTCACTGTTCCTTTTTTTCTTTAATTTCACACACACCACCACCACCATTTACTAACAGGCTGTATAGGGAAGCCTTTATATTTGAAAGCTATGCAAGAGTGTGGTCCCATGCAGTGGTTAAGGGGAAGAGCATTATTCTACTCCTGTCCCATGTCCTGGAGGAAAATTTCTTCCTCTTTTATATCCTGTGACTGGTTTTTTTTGCCCTCTCTATTTACTATCATGCTTCTCTGTATTAAGTCTTTCAAAGCCTCTTGCTCAGCCACATGGTCTCTTACTGTCTGCATTTCCCTCATCCCTTTATTAACATATCCTGACCATCTTTGTTCAGAAAAAGCACCACTGAATGACCTTGATTTCTTACTGCCATCAGCTTTCCATCACACTTCCCTTTTTTCTACACCTTCTGCAGCTCCTCCTCTTCATATTTTATGTTCAGGTTCCTTTCCATGTCCTTTTGACACCAGAGGCATGAGTGCGCACCTGGCTTTGCATGCCCGTCACACCAGGTTCTCTTGAGACTCTTTTGGAGGGATTACCTGCCTCATGGTGTATTGGGCAGCCACCTCTCCTAAAAGCAGCCCCAGTGCGGTGACAGAAGCCTGCACATGAAGATCACTCAGGCTGTGCCTCACAGAGGTCCCCAGGGACATGTTGGAGGGCAGTTACAATTGCTCTGACTGCCTTTACCCCCTCGTTTCTTCAAATACAACATTCTTCATTTTAGTGCACTGAATCTGACATTGCAGAGAGCATTCATTAATGTTCCAAGTATTAGCTAAAAATTGCTACATATGGTTTTGCCACAGTTTCACTTTTTATCTGATCAAAGCAGATGACGGAAGGAGCAGTCAGCACAGACCACAGGTGGTCTAGAGACTCAAAGACACAAAGCCAAAGTCTGTATGAAAAATGTGAGCACAATTGCTGAAGTGGTTATTTTATTCATATATTCGACCACCTCAATTGCACCCACGCAGCAGGTGTAATTCACATGTGCAGGATAAGAAAATATGACTCTAACAACCAAAAAACCACCAGCTACCTGGCGTGTCCTGCTCTTTATGTACTGCATTAATGAAGGGAAGCTTCCCTTTACACAAATTGCCTTTGGTTGAAGCAACTGTCTCCATTCTGCCTTCATTCTATCTACTTAACCTCTTCTGCTTTATTACACTGCAAGAAAACCCTGTCAACTTTTGTCAAAAAAGTATTTCTGAATTGTAGCTCAATTAACAGCCTATATTTCCAATCAATAATGCTCAGGTGTTCTAGTGGCTAATTTTGGTGGTTTAAGAATTATACAAGAAAAGTCTTAAGCATATGGTAACAGTAAGGATCTCTGACTGTAGTGCATTTAAATCAAACAATATCCTCATTAGCATCCAGGAAACAGAGCCATCCTTTAATGTTCAACAATGCACCACATAGTGAATGGAAAGTTATTACGTCCCAGATGCAAATAATTTCTTTCACTTATTTTTTTAGCTCAGTATGCAGTTAAGCATACCAGGGTAAATGAGAGAGAAACTAAAAATGCACATAAATAACCACACATATCAAATGACACCAAGATTCTCAAGTTCTTTAATTCCATAATGCTCAGTAGCATTAATTATTCCCTAAATCTGTGTTGAAGTGTACCAAAATCCCAGTACTAATGTATTTAGTCTTATATTTCTATCATTTCAGAATGTATTATAAAGTCATTACCAGCCCAATATAAATAAAGAAATTCAGGGCATAGAAGTGGTGGTGATGTTGGAGACAGAAGTTGGTTTAGTTAATTGTTTTCCTTATTTTCCTCTTCTTCATTAAATCAATATCTGTTCTAGGTGGCAGGAAGAATTTGTACAGTATTTGAGTCAACACAATGAATTTAACTCATAGGAATCTGACTGCTTTTCTTAGGCCTTCAGTTATATCTCCTCACAATATCAGGGGCCACAGAGCAAAAACTGGAACAGAACATGAAAACACTGCATAGCCCATAATTCACATGTCTGTAAGTGGAGGACTTTCCAATAAAATTCAGACACTTGAGAGGTATGGAAACTGCTGTGGCTCAATAAAGTTGATTGAGTGCCCTCATCCTCTTCATGTAGTACTGGTTGAGGGTGGGGGTTGGGGCGAGGGGAGGAGGGGAGGAGAGATAGAGAGGAAATNCCTTTTCACTTTCTCATCTCTCCTGCAGCTCCCTAATATTGCCTCTCTGCTGGGTGCTACACTGTTCTGGGAAAAGTTGCCCAATGTATTGTTCTGAGATTAGTTTCCTCTGGGGACTCTGATTCTGCAAATAATTGCTACCAAACTTAGTGCCAGACAGAATGAAATTACCTTTCATGGAATTTAAGAAAATCATTTTGTTCAAATTATTTTCATGATCTGACCCTTAATTTTCGTTAACATAGCATTAGGAATGCTGCACCCTAAGTTATAAAAAATTTGCATAGCAGGGCTACATTTTATGTTAAAGCATTGAGACAAACAAGGACAATGAGGGACAGATGCCTGAATACAACTTCACACCGAAGTCTTTACTTGTGCCTAAATCTCCACAGTGACTTGACACTTGTCTTGCCATGGTGGCTATTTGTTCACCTGATAGCAGAACAAGATAATTGTGGATTGCAGAGAGAAAACGCAAGGGGCCCTTCTGGAGAATGCAGCCTGTTGAAAGACAGAATGAACATCAGCAGACAAATTAAAACAAAGACATGTGTGGGACAAGAAAAGATTATGGGAGGAGGTGGCACACCCCTGCTGTGCCCAGAGAGGCCTTCTCTTGAATAACCACCACAGTGGAGAACAAAGGTGAAAAAAATATACATTTTGAGAAGACGGTAATTGTTGGAAAAGGGGGATTTAGTATGTGATTTTCAGGGATGCAAAATCATTCTATTTGGGCTGTGTGTGCTCCCATGGATAAGTTACAGCTGAGAATTTGATTTTTGTTGTGTGTTGATGTTGAGGAAGGAAATCAGCTATGTCATCAGTTGCACATACCCCCAACAAGTCTTTCTATGGGAAAAAAACCCCACAAACCAACTTTCGAGTCTGCCATCCATATTGGAGAAAAATACTTCATCTTATAACAGCATAATCTTGTTCTGCTTAGTTATCCAACACTTAGCTGCAGGGAAAATGAAAAGAATTGTTCTGGGTTTGGCTGGGATGTAGCTAGTTTCCTTCACAGTGGCTGGTACGGGGGGCTGTGTCTTGGATTTGCGCTGAACACAGGGTTGATAATTATAGAGATTTTTGTTATTGCTGAGCTGGGCTTACACAGAGCCAAGGCCTTTTCTGCTGTTTGTACTTCCACACTGGTGAGGAAGCTGGTGGTGCGTGAGAGGCTGGGAGGAGACACAGGTGACCGCAGCTGACCAAAGATTTCCAGCCCATGTGACATCATGCTCAGTACAAAGTGCTGGGGAGAAGAGGGAGAAAGGGAGGAACATTTGGCATTTGTCTTCCCAAGTAGAGGTGTTACACATGATGGAGCCCTGCTCTCCTGGAGATGGCTGAACATCTGCCTGCTCATGAGAAGTGGTGAATTAATTCCTTGTTTTGTTTTGCTTGTGTGCAAGGATTTTGCTTTCCCTATTAACCTGTCTCTATCTCAGCCCATGTGTTTTCTGGCTTTTACCTTTCCCATTCTCTCCCTCATCCTGTTGGTGGGGGAGTGAGCGAGAGGCTGACTAAGGTTTGGTGCTGGCTGGGGTTAAACCATGACAGAAACCCAAACAAGCTGTTTTGAAATCCCTGCTTTCAAGGTGAGGTAGAAGGAACAATGTTGTGACTTTGGTCAAGCTGAAATGTTAAGCTGCTGTCAGGTGGAGTTGTAAAATGTGGTGTTCCCATTTACTTCTCAGCTTCAGAGAACGAAGCAGGCTGTGACATAGTGAACATTTTGATCTCTGAGAACTTTCTTCAAATTTCAGAAAATAACCGTGACCTCTTTGGATCTTTAAACTACAGTCTGGATAAAATGAAATGGAGTTGGATTTCATTTCTGATCTTTGTCCAGCCAATTTCAACATTTTAACCTTATCTCTGTAGTTGAGACATCTGAAGAAAAGTGTCTAGGGAAAGCTCCCAGGTGGTGGCTCTGTACTGGCACTTTGTGTGCCCTTTCCATCATTTAGGTCTCACAGCTCAGCTTACAGGAGAATATTATCTAGACTAGAGCTCCAGTGCAGTTTTCTACATTTGCTTCCTACGTTTCCTTCATCAGAAGGCCTGGCATGTATTTTGCATGAAGTGTCCTTTGCACTCTGTGTTGCTCTGCAAAAAATAAAAAGCATCATTAAACTGAGTTTCCAATTTCCACATATATTTCTATGGTCATTCCTCAGTACTATGCTTTTAGTACACACTTCCCCAGTAGTAAGTGGTAGAGAAGATTATTTGTAGATTGTTCAGCATTTATTTCTTTCCCTGATTGCTTTCCTGACTTTTCTGGCCATAACAAATCAATAATACTGCTGATGTGAAAGATGCCAAAAATAGTTTGGATACTTGGCTTCTGACAAAGGAACTTCTTTTTCTGGGTGGAGGGAGATTCCTTAGTGTGAAACCAGGGGAAAATAAAAAAATAAATAAAGGGTTAATTCATCCCCTACCTTTCCAGGGTTGCCTTTGGCTTACTGTGAGCTCAAATGTGTTTCAAAACAGCATTCACTAAGACCTGTTTTCTGCCAGCACTATTTTTCCTTTCAACAGTGAGCTCCTCTCGTCTTCCTGCTGTTGCCACCTCTCTTTTGACTTCGCTTCTCTTCCTATCAGTATCTTCTGCTACAACATAAGAGCTAAGCCTGCATTTATATTTATATAAACTTGCATTTATTGAAAGTTTTGGAGGTTTGCAATGAGAAACTGAAAATTAAACGGCTGTATCTTGACAGCTTTGGAAATGCTGCTCATTGAACTCCCTGAGCAATTCAGAAAACATCTCTGCTGAAGAACAAAACATGGCTTATGTGTCTGTGCTGCAGCAGTTGCAGCAAAGTACTAAGGCTATGAAGGCTTTATATTACTTTGCATAACTGGCATCACAACCTTTGTTTAATATTCAAGCAAGATTATACAGATAAAAAAGGAAGGCAAGAGGGAGGAAAACTTAAGCAAGCTATGGTTAAGGCAGTCTAAAGGTCAAAATTGTAATATTAAATAAATCTTACATGCTTTTATAAACCTTAATTTATTGTCTACGTGCAACTGACATTTTAGCTTTGGGTTTAATACCAAGTACTTCAAAGTATTCTTGTAGAAGAATAGTCGATAACCCTCTTACACAGTATAATTGGAATTCTGCATGTTAGAACATTTGGTTTCTGAAAGATTTTTGTAAATGTTAATAGCTGTCTTTTAAAATGGTGTAAGTGTGAAATGCTATGAAAAGCAAAGGTTTAAATGTCAACATGTCTATAATTTTCATATTGTAAAAACTAAATAAGCTTTTACAATATGAAAAAGCTAAAGGCCTGCTGCAAGTTTGAAGATACAAGCTAGCTCATTATTAGCTTTTTGAAATTGATATGACAGACATATTTTTTAAAACTGTGCATTTTAGTCTAAAATGTAAAGTTGAACATTTAATTGTGTGGAAGTGTTACTACTGCCAAATCTTCTTATTTAAAATCCATAATCTGAGTCTGGCAATAAAAGGATTTACCTGAGGAGCCTCCTGGAGTGTTACCAGGGGTATTCTCCTCATGTGGACCCACTGGCACTCAGACTGCAAAGCTACTCATATTTGTCTTGATTGAGCATTATGATTTGTACCTACTAACAAAGTGCTCTGGTACATCAGTAGGGTGGGAATGGAAAACACAGATGTTTAAGGTAAAGTGTGCAGGCTTTTGCATTACTTGGGTGAAGCATGGTGCCATGAATTTCGGAATATTAAAACTTGGAAAAAGAAGGTTTTCATAGCCTAACCCCCTGTGTTCTTTATTAACAAAGTCAATAGCACAGCAATGAACCTGCCACAAAAAAAACCCAAAAGACAACTATTTATGACTTATTTATCCTGCCATATTTCAATATATTTTAACAATAAAGAGGTGTCTCAAGACAGTCACAGTCTCAGCATTTTTTAAGTGATACCAAAAGTATTAGTTTATCTTCCAGCCTGCCTAAATCAAACGGACAATAGCATTTAGGAAAGAAAAAACCCAACACATTATGAAGAGTGGGTAACATAAGCAGAAATCATATGAAGAACACCTTGTACTCTCATGTGGGTTTTAGGAAGCCAAAACAATCTTCTCCTAACATACTGTAATTAAAAGGATTTACTCTAAGCAAAACAAGATAAGATAATCTTTATGAGTTAAAAGAAAGAACTATTTAAAGTCTCACTGCAAAGTTTGTGATTCCTCACTCCCTAAGCTGATTTCTTTAAGTAAACTTAATTTACAAGAGTTTTATCAAAGGACTGCATTAAGATTTTCCACACTTTTGGCACTCACGTCCAAGAATAAAACATAAAGGGACAGACAGCACATCCTACAGCAAACAGCTAGAGTGTAGGGGACCGGAGCATATATCAGGAGAGACTCTTACAACTAGTAGTAGATTACTCATAGAAAAGCTTCTGTAACTTGAGTTGCTGGTGTGTTAAGTACCTCCACATCAGAAAAAGTATGTGATGTGTTGCAATGGTTTTTATCATGCTGTGTGGATCTCAGGTCTGAAAATTCGGGGAATGGAGGAGGAGGCAGGGAGAAATCTGGGAATGGGTGGCAGAGAGCAGCAGCAGAAGAAAGCACGTCAACCTTCATGCAGATAATGTCACTATGAATAGCTGGACAAAAAAGGATGTTCTACAAGACTGGAATTAGTATAGCATCATAAGGTCTACAGTTTAGAAGAACAGATTTTCTGATATTCTTTTCCATGGTTTCTTATTACTGGCTGCCATGTTGCTTCTATGGAACACGAGAGTCTGGATTTATTTTTGTACTCTTCTCATTGTCCTAAAACTGACCAAGAAATAATACAAAGAAAACAGGTTATAATTTTGCAAGGTATCTTGTACCCAGCTGCTCTAGAAAAGAGAAACTCTGTCAGACAGAAACTAAATCATGGTTATATTCGTTTAGATTTTATAAGAGATACTGACTACAAAATAAACAAAAATCTGAGAATTTTGTTGTTCCATCAAAGAATGTTTAGGGCACCAGAACTCTCAGCTATTACCTTTATATATGTATTATTGTTAAAAGAGAGTTATTGTATAATCTTTTATAATTTTTGGTTTTTAATTCTCCTATTCTGTACTTATCATTCTAGGAATTTACAGTACTTGAAAATAAATTATACATCCTGAAAACCAAGCCCCTGACCTTGTATAATGGCCCTTTTCTCCTGGAAGAAAATATTTTTAAAAAATTATAGGGACAACATAAAAGACAGCTGCTAGCACCAAGTTTATTATTTACAATATCACAGGAAACTTTCATCACATGTAGAATCCAGTAGGTTAATATGAACATGCAGTAAATGTTAGCTAAAGTATATTATGTTAGAAAAGGACAATTGTTCATTTCACATCCAGAATGATGCATGATTTTATGATGCCATTTCTCAGCCTTTTCACTTTCCTTTTTTTTTTGTCCAACTTCTATCTTTTCAGTCAAAGGAAATAATCAAATGACCTTGAAATCTGCACTGGTATTTTCCTGGCAGGGAAAGAAGCTCACTTTTCTCATTTGCAAAAATGAATAACAATTTGATCATTCTTAAAACTTCTAAAAGGTTAATTATGCTCTCTCCATGAGCACTGAATAAAAACCTGCTTTATCTCTGCCCAAATGAAACCCACAGGGCTCTCATTCTCTCTAACTCTGCCTGGAGACGAAATCCTGCAAGCTGTCAATTAACTCCTATCAGCTCACAGATCTGTGTGAGCTGCAGATGATTTTTTCATCCAAAAACTATGACAGCTCTCATTTGCCGGAGCTGTTGGGTGACTTTAAAAAATTCACAGCAGGAAAGTGTTATCTGGCTTTGGGCTTGCTGGAGAGAAAAAGAAAGAGTGAGAAAACAAGAGGCAGAAAGGTCCTGGGTTATGGAGAGTTCATTCCTAGCTCTAAGATTTCTGTCTGCTTGCAAAACCCCACTTGAACTTGAATTGCATGTTTTAAACAATAACAGAAACTGAACATGGGCATGTACTACAGAGATGTTTCCTTGAGTGTTTGGGTTTGGTTTGGGGTTTGGGTTTTTTTTGTATTGCTGCAAAATAACAGTCAGCCACAGAGGAGATGATACTGACAAAGTACAGAATTAGTTAAACAGGCACCCCAGTGTGAAGTATTTAGCCTGCTGATATTATTTCCTGGTTGAAAAATGGCTTTATAATTTGCAAGTCAGAATAGTAATCTGAAAAGAAAAGAGTGAGAGACCATAGGAGTTCTGTTTCACTTACCGTGCAAGATGAATGTTGCTTCCAAATGAACAGAAAAAGAAAAAAATGCATTGAGTATTCAGTGATCACTATATTTCTGCCCACTTACTTTATTTTTGTATTGTAGGGTAAATTCTTGAAGAGTCGAGAACAACAACTTGCAACAAAGCCATAGGAATGGGGGCTGATGGCTCTGTTTGTGTTAGAAACTGGAGTTAAAGTAATTAATTTTAGATCTACTATAAAGTGATAGTGTTACAACAAGCACATGCATGGGACTTGGAAACCTGGGGGTTGCTCCTGGCCCTGCTTTGGCTTGTGGAAAGCTGTTCATTCTCCCACTGTGATATTACTGGGTTAGCTATAAATATCAGCTCCTACTCTTGTAGACAGACAAAAAAACAACTCAGGTGTACCTCAGCATCCACTGCTAGACATTTGGATCGTTCAATTAGCAACTTCAAAGAGCAGTGGAAATTACACACTGAGACCTTCTTTTGGACATTTTTATTCTAAAAATCAAAAGAAGGCAGGGGTAAATTCATTACTCTTTATTTGGAAGCATTTGAGAGCTAATTTTAAAAATAAAATTAGTCCTGATGTTCGTCCACATTTATAAGATCTTCCTTTTCGGTTTCTCTTTTTCAAACTTTCCTGATGTGATGAAGCTGCCACCAGGTAAATCCTTCTCAAGTCTAGTTAATTGACTGATCTCAGCACAGAGCAGGATGCATTTTCCACCAGAAGTATCTGAGTTATAATAAACTTTTACTCTGAATGTACTAGGAGAGTCCCACTGTCATTAAATACACCATGATTTCATGGAAGTTCTAATAATATTAATAAATGAGAGATTCTTGGACATTCTATAAGCCTAAAATCAATTAGATTGATTATATTAATTAATCAATTAATAGAAAGTGGGAATCAATAGTAAAATAAAGTTAGCTAAAGGATAATTATATTGAGAATAACTTTTGAAAGAACAAAGGTACCTACAGAGCTATGTGCTAATGTGGTATCTGATTTTGGGGTACAGGATTCCTTTGTAGCCTTGCAGTTTATCTTAAAAAATTATTAGTATAAGTACTCTGATGGTTTTGACTGTAATATAATTAGCAATGTGGAATGAAATGATGAATCTTTTATTTCTGACAAATTTCTGAAACAGACTTCAATGTGATGTATTCAAACATCTCTGTGAGGCTTTATCTTCTCACGAGGTAGCAGAACAAACTAACTGCCATGGAATATATGTTGTCTATAGGGTAATATTCTTCCACTTCTTTGAAAAGAACTAATGAAGGCTGCAAATTCACAATGATTTAATTACATTTTAAATGCACCAAGAAGCTGTAATGAAAAGATTTAAGCATCTTAATTACATTATCATTATCTAATGCAGAGAGAAAAGGAAAACCTACTAGGCAGTAAATAACTTAAATGGCTGAAATAATGTGAAATATTCAAGTATCATCTGATTTCATTTTTAGGTTCTAAAAAATAACTATAGAAATTTTCACCTTAAGATTCCCTATAGCAACACATATTTTAAATTTTCAGCTAAAGTCCTGGACAGCAAAACTGAGAGCACAGTATCATTTAACAATGTTACAGTGGTAGAATAAATATAAGAAATTGGAATCCGATGTGTAACACCTAGTAAACTGTTACTTTTTTTTTTTTTTTGGCCTGTCTGTGTATGAAGCAATATCTATTCCTGCTTGCTGTCTGTTACGCTTGTGAAGGTTTTGTGTTCCCTTCTTTCCTGTTCATTTCTCTCATAGCTTTTCCAGTTGCAATGTATTTGTCCCTGGCTACTTTCTTTGAGGTAAGCATAACTTAGTTTCTACCTAAAGTAATCAAAAGTCAGAAAAATCAGAAGGGTTTTGTTTGTCTGTTTGTTTGTTTGTTTTTGGGTTTTAGTTAATGAATGAGAAAAGTGACACGAATAAAATAGACTAATATGAGAAAAACATCAAGTACTTCAATGAGATAAGTGTTGAAAAATTTCATCTGCCAGAAGTACATGGCTCATCACTACAGTATATGCAGCTCATTCATTAATGGTGTGATTTTGGGATCCATCAAGTAAACAAAATCAAAGGTAGCATGATCAGGACAGTTCAGTCAACTGAAGCAGGTGGCTTTAATCAGTCTGGGATCAAATGGACTGGCTGAGTGTCCAAACAGTTCATGAGAGGCTCAGTAGAACACTTCATGCCATGTGCCCTCCAAGAGAAAGCCTGACCTGCGCCTAATGTTTTACATGTCAAAAGGAAAGAATGTATACAGGGAACAAGGGAGATGCTATTGTGTAGACACTAATACTCCTTGCTGTGTTACAGATCTAAAAATTCTCCTCATTACAGGTGAACTAGTGTCACTCTGGAGTTCTCAGTGTGCTGTGTGTGGAGAGAAAGACATCAATAGCCCGTACGTGGGAATGCCAGCTCCTCTTCCCTTGTCACCAGTGTGCCTCATTCCTCCATTTTGTCACTGGATTTGCAGGTAGGTTCAGCAGTTATTTCCAGTCATTCATAGGGCATTTCTTCAACATTAAATGTAGCTGGAGCTTTTAGGGGAAAAGAAACTTGAAAAGCTCCTGGGAGCCAAAAACAGCGTCAACCTACTACGTGCCTTGTCCTATGGAATTAGCACTTTCAGGAGATTTTATCTTGACAGGTGGGACAGAATTTGGGAACAAGGGCTCATTCAAAGTTTGCCATAACAGGAGATGCAGTGCATCTGCAAAGCCCTGCACCTGTATATGACTGCCAGGTGCAAATGTGGACTCATGCGAGAAGGTTTCAAATGTTTCCTTCTGCCAGTTCTGTGCTTTTAGCTATATGCCAGTGCAAAACCTATATGCAGAGCTCTAAATATCTCTATATGCAGAGCTCAAAAATGCTAGTGTATATTCAAGGGGGTTTTTTTGAATTTGCATACCATTTTTTTTAATGCAAAGTAGGAACATATGTACCCCTTGAACATTTCTGCAAGTGCTCATAAACAGAACTAGTAAGTACACTCAGCTCTTCTGCCAATGACAAACTGGTTTTCCTAATTTTCTATTTTTCTTGTTCCTGTGGGGTTTTTTTTGTCTAAAGGCATTCTGAATTCCAGATAATGATTTACCCAGATAATGATTTATGTAGTGTTCCATGTTTCTAATAAATAGCTAGAGTTGTGGAATGTATTAAGGATGTAATCATGTTGGTATTACATTTCTATCCAGTTTCCATTATAATCAGGAAAAAAAATCCCTTTGATTTCAAGGACAGTTATATCAAAGTGGGAGCACTTAATTTTTTAAAGCAATGTTAAGTGCTGCTGTTCACTAACATTGTTTCCCAAACACCAACGATTGTGCACTGACCCAGATGTGAACGTGATTTTTTCTGCCTCTGTTTATAGACACCCTTTCTCTGTTGTGCTTATCTACCCTACTCAGAGACCTATTTGACTTGCTGGGATGTTGTGATGGACCAAATTAGACAGCCTGTGGAAATTGTTTATAGCTGTCAAAATCAGTATTAAAAAAGGCACAAAATTAATATCTACATAGATCAGGGACCTCTACTTTACATTCCTGCCATTAGTCAACTGTTGGAAAAAAGTGTGATACTCAAAGGGGGAAAAAAAGCAGCCCACTTCGTAATGCCTAGACTTGGGAATGGATGCTATTTTCTGCAGCTCAGTATGTCAGTGTGACAACGCACTGCACAAAGTTTCAGGAAATTTACAGACTTTTCCAAATGCCTGTCCATAATTGTGAACTAAACTCTCTCTTGCAGGATACGGAGACCCTTCTACCCAGCAAACAAATCCACCCTCCCCTTTTTTTTTTTTCCTTTTTCTCTTTTCTTTGGCTTTGTTTGGTTTTTTTACAAGCTGACAAGCCTGTGAAAGCTGGAAAGGAAACAGAAACAAAATGGAAAGACAGGCATTCCTATCTGCAGTCTGCTTCAGACATAATGATTATGATTATAATCAACAATGACTTTTCACAGTACAGTGTTTTTGACCACAATTGGGTTCTACACGAACTCGCTCTTATACACATAAACACTGTTAATGTGTCACAGGAAAGCTGAATGATGTTTCAAACTTTCCATGCCAGATGTGTTTGCCACACACTCCCAACACTAAAAAAAGTTAGGTATACAGTGATACAAAAGACCTTTCCACTTCAGAAAAGTCATTTTGCCTGTGTAAATGAGTGCATGTTTTTTCTTCACTGTTATTCATTTAATGAATGTTCAGAATAACTAGGGACAAATAAAGATCTAAGGAAATACATCAGTTCAGAAACTAAAGAAGCATTCTCATTTCTTTTGTTCACATCTTTAAATGGTCTCTGAGCTTTCTAACTAAGTGAAAATTTCAGAAAAGTCAGAGCTCACTACCAGATAAGTACTTTCTAGTCCAAATTCAGCACAAAAGGTACACTTTATCAGGAATGAGATAACAGACAAAAAATAAAGTATATGCTTCCTAATGACAGATGACACGATATCACCTTTGAGACCTGTCTTGTTTTCAGAATACTACAAAACTGATTATCATTGTGGTCAAAGCTCAAGAGTTATCTTGAATTTTTGGAGTGTTATCTTCAATTATGAGTGTTTTCCTGTGACACAAGGGACATAGAAAGAGCCTCTATGTTGGGAAGCATCTAAATCCTCCATTACAGCCTGTATGGTAGCAGTGTAAATCAAATCACTGAAGAGTTTCATGGTAAATGTATGGATGAACATTTAGGTGGTTTTTTTTCCCCTATGACTCTTTAGACCAGAGCAGTGCACACCTGGTCCTCTATGCTCACCAAACGTATTGAGGAGCAGATCTGGTGACTGTGCCCTATGCTGGTTCTGTAAAATTACCACACTTCTCCAAAATAAATTTACTGGGCAGATATATTTTAAAATATGTTGAGCAAACAATTGAGCTGACACATTTGAGTAGTCATCTACAGCAGGAGAAAGGAGCAGAGTAGAGGTGAGCACTAAGATACCATCTTGAATTGGATCTCCCTTTACATCACTGCTCTTTTTTGCACATATCAAATTACACCTGTACTGGTAACCAATGTATGACTCGCTTAGAAGTATAAAAACTGCAAAATGTAAAAATAAACCTGGTCATTTTCCTGGTACTTTCACTGACACAGAAATCAGTGCATTTAGAAACTGCATACTCAAAGGTACATGATAGCTTGTGAACTTTATAGATTTGTGTCCCGCACTCACTGTTTTCTACAGACGGGTATTTATAACTTCAAATATCAAGTAAAAAGATTTCAATAAAAGATTTGAACAATAAATGTCTAAAATAATTGGAATAATTTTAGTCCTGAAGTACATCATACTGAACTATTTTCAATTTAAATGTCAGTAGATTCCTCGCTGAAATGTTCAATTCCTGATCATTGGTTGCCTCTATAGTTAGTTTATTGATAACAGTTGATTAATATCTGACTGATTTGACCCGACTTGGTGCTCCACTGGTTATACTTATTGCCTGCTTCTTCAAAAATCATGTTTTTGAGATGATTTCTGGCAGATCTACTGTCTGAAAAATACAGGCTCTTATCACGGTCCAGACTGTGGGGATAGGGACAACTTAGAAAGCTACAGTACTCCATCTGCATGCTCAGTAAAGTCAGCTGCAGAGAGAACCCTGACAGTTTTATGTTACAACCATTAAAGCTGCAGTGGATGGTCCTTCCATTTTCTGCAAAGAGCATGTGAATACCACAGGAGTTGCTTCTCCCTAGTCTCTCCAGTTTGGGATTCTGTTTCTCTCACTGACTACAAAGAGTACCTTTCCCCTCTACTGACAAGTACATAGATGATTTTACTGCACAATATCCCCTTTGCCCATCAGATGTGTATTAATACACTTGTAGACAGTCACTGTGTGACATTCAAGGTGTGACATTATACAGAGCTATCTGGAAGGGGTTTTAGCCTTAAAAATGTTATAATGGATTTCCATACCAACTTTCTTGCACAAGGGCTATTACATGTGTGAATGTACTGTCTTTAAAGAATAGGGAAGTTTACATTATGTTTAGACTAGGACAAAGACAAATGCACCAGGAAGGCAGCGTGGCCTCTTGGAAATTGTTTCTGTGTAGGCAAGAGGAGTATGTCATGCAGCGTCGTGCAACTGGACATGGGCTGTATTTTGTGATGTGCAGAAAATTGATTGCAGTCTTCTGAGTCCATTTATAATAATGTAAATGGTTTTTGCTGGAAAAACCATTAATCTGACTGTACTGACTATTGTGCAACATCTACCTCTTCAACATCTGTGAACACATATCATTAAATTACTGTGCTGTAAGAAACACTGTTAAAAGCAGATTTTAATGGTTATTTCTTAGCAGCTCTGAGGGAACACTGGCAATCATATTGTTTCTTCACAGGAGCTAGATGGCTTGAATCACTCAGAGAGGCTTTGCAGCAGTGGAAGATAGGTTACTGAATTCAAATGATCCAGTGCAATCATTAGAATTCCTGAAAATGTCTACAAGTCATTGCACACAGGTATTTTCAGATTACCCCTTGAATACAGGAAGATTGGCAATGAAAAAAAAGAGATGGATATGAAAAGACTGCTAGGCAGCCTTTCTCTGTTACAATAATAGACCCAATTCTGGAGTTGCTAACTACTTTTTGCTTCTATTTAGCAGTTACAGCTTCAAGAGAAATAAACAGCACGTACTAAAAAAAGCAAACCATTGTTGCATTCATGACCTTATACCAAACATCCTTCATACTGAGCTTGACTGACTGGCATGCAGATTTGTTTCATAAACAAAAAGTAGTGTTTTCTTTCTAAACAATTCATTGTGAGCAATTCATCATTGCAAACAGCTTCTGGCAGTTGACCAATTCCTTTCAGATAATCCTTCTTTAAACCAACTGGCCATTAAAATCTTGCCTCTCAACAATGGCACCAATTAGTTCCTAATGAATAATTTGTCTGGATTACTGTATTTGCTGGATGAGATGGAATGGAGCTTGTGTGTCATAAGCAAAATTGTTAACACTAATTTATCATTTAATTGCCTTTCTCCTCATCTAAATAATCCTGGGTCATTTTTAATTCTCTCTTTTTCATGGGCAGCAACTGATCCCATAGCATTTATAAGGCCAGAGGAATATGTTTGATGAGAGCTATTGATTAGGTCCTATGTACATACAATTCAGATTTTAGGTCATTATTTTCCTTTTATTGTGTGGAAAAAATGTAGTTTACAATAAAATAAGTTCACAGAAGCAGTAAATAATTATGATTTAAATTTAGTACAAAAGTAGGGAAAAAACATGCAAGCATCACAATAAATGTAATGGATGTTTGAATACAGGTAAATAGACATTATGAGTCTACTAAATTTGTATTTCTTGAATGTGGAACTACTAATTATAGCTTGGAACGTAAGAATATGAATATTCACATTTACACCACATTCTTAAAAATCTTAAAATATAGCTTATATTTCTTTCTGTTATCTTTTTTCCCTCTCAATCAGTAGTTTTTTATTTTTCTTTTAATAGCTGCAGGTGTGTTGAGTAAAATCAATTTTTATTAACTGTATATGTCAACTATCTATGAAAAAAGACTGTTAAAAAGAAGGAGTTGGATTGAAAAGTAGAACTGAAATTCAACTCATATCGTCATAGTGATCAATTTTTGTTCAACTTCCTGTGTTCTCTGTGGCCTGAAAGAAGCCATGTCTGCAAGGTGTGACTCCATTTTCTCATCTGAAAAATGAAGACACTAATCTTTCTGATCTCCCAGGTGATGTCTGATGCTAACCTCATTGGTTTCTATGAAAGCCATAGATAATTTGGAGATGAGAGCAACAGAAAGGTCTATAAATAAGATAAAATAAAATTCATGAAGGAAGCATTGATTTTAGTCAGGACTGATAATATTTCTTGTCAATACTGACATATTAGTTTCATTTTCCATTATTTCTAGATGTTTTAGTTAAGCTAAAAAAGTATAGCCTCTCCAACAGAGTTTGAGAGGTCTTATTTATTGGACTATAACCAGGTTCCAGTGGCTGTGTAACTCCAGGGTAAGTTACAAAGTGTTATATAATATAAATATACACAAGAGGTATATTGTTCTGTTCCAGCCTTCTAGAATACAGAATCAAAAACACAAACATCATAAGTAGCAGATTACTTGAACCCGGGATGTCCCCTTGCAGAGAGATATTCACCTCTCATTGGTTGTCTCTTGTCTGTACGCTATGACAATACAGCTTTGTTTATGGACTTTTAAAGAAACAAAAATTGCATGAAAAGTATATTACCTGAGATAATTACGGCTGTTGTAGTTTTCAGACTTCTCTTGCATTGAAAGTTAACAAGTCAATAAGATTTCAGAAGGCTAAAGGGTTTGGAGATGAGGTCAAGCCCAATGTTAATGTAGTGTTTCTTTGTTCTCTGGTCTCATCATTCATTAAGAACTACTATGGAATGGATCCAAGAACCTGAAAAGAATTGCATTCTCACTGCCAAATACTATAGCATGACAGCCAAAAAAAAAAATAAAATTAGACAGTATGGAAATGGAAAATGTTGGTCTAACAATTTCTCTTTCGTATTACAAGTTTGATCCTTGATACATTAGTGCACCTGTACCACAGGGACTATATTTTTATCCATATCCATTATCCTTTCTAGGAATTTGTCCTGGTTTAGGGCAAATTTGGGAGGAAACCTCCGAATGGGGCTCCTCTGGAAAAGCAAACCCAAACGGCCCCTCCCCGACAACTGGTCTGGAAAAAAAACTTCCTTGGAGAAAAATGGAAAAAGCTATTTATTTAACAAAGAAAGGGCCCACAAGCACACTGAATGAATAATATGAAACAATAAAACCTTTCATTCTGAAGTGAGATGGCAAACTGAGAAAAGTCTTTGCCGTGGGTGCAGTTTGTTTCTCTCAGTCTCTTATCAGTTCCTCCAGTGCTGGAGAAAAATGCCATCCTGGGTCCCGGAGGGCACAGGTGTGATTTCTCAGTTCTCATCTGGATTTTCAGTCCAGAGCAGGTTTAAACAGTTTCAAGAAAAAGGAAAAAGCAAAAACAGTCCAGGGAACTTCTTTGCCCTAGCTAGCTAAAACTAAAAAGCACAGGAGATCTCTGTCCTGCAGTAGTCTGCCCGAGCCTCGGCTGAACAAAACCATCCAGGAGAAAAATGCAAAGGAGTGAGATAGTTTTCTCAAAACAAACTGTGCGCTTCTTCTTTCCCTGTTTTGCTCTGAGAATCAGTCTTAAAGGTACAGAACACAATATACAGAACAGACAACTGGGGATACAGGCATCTTAAAGTCACTCTAGGACAGAATTCCACAAGGTATCTGTAGTAGAACAGTCAGTCAAAAAAGATCCAGAGACAAACTCTGTCTTAAAGTGCAAGACAGCTTTAATGCACTTTCAACAAGTGCTAAATCTCAGACCAAATGGCAATCACAAATCTGCGGGAACTGGCATCAGGGTTCACCAGGAAAGCCAGCTGGCATAGTTAAAAACACATTAGCCACAGTCTCATGGCTGGGTCCTGAGGAAATCAGAGGAGTTACAACTTCTTGGTTTGAGTGGCACTAGTGTTTCTTCATGTGTAAGTAGTCTTAAAATCTTTTTCACTAAAGCAAGCAAAATCTACTGTGTGACAAAACCAGTTGAGAGCATTTGATGCCAGAGGAATTGCACAGGATTCTCACCAGAATGAATATGTCCAAAGAAATATACAGTCTTGATGCATTTGTTCTATTTTTCAATTATCTTATATATTCCTGAAATTAAAGACCTTGTGATTAAATAGACATAATGTCTGTGGATACAGATGCCTAAATTCATATATATTATGTGTATGTACATATACATATATATGTACATAAGCACATGCATACCTAGACACATATATATAATTTATATTTATGCTTAACTGCATATGTGGCTTCTTTCTGTTATCCAGATACCAATCCTGTATGCAACAAGACTCCCAGAAAGACCCTACAAGAATAATTCTCTAAGAAAAAATAGCCAGGAGGCATATCCAGGATTAATTTCTTTCCTTTTTTTCCTGACAGTAGAATTTCTATGATTTTGTAAATCACGTAGAGAGTCTTCTCTTGTTTACCTATGTCGTTAATGTTTCTTCAAGGATCAAAAGTATGCACTTTCATTCATATTTATGCAACGTCATTGAAGGTGATGGTTTACTTAAATGTTAGGGACAATTGAAAGCTTTTTATGAGCACAATCCCTTTTAAAATAGAATGCACTTATAATTATAACTTTTATACCCAAACACAGTCAACTGACAATTCGGAAGCTATTAGTAATAAAAGCTGATTATCATATGGTTTGCATCATGTCTCTGTGTGTTTTAAATCTCTTTCTCCCTTCAGAAAGATCAGTCTTTGGGGCTAATCTCTCCCACGTGAGTAATGCTATAAAATTGCCTTCACTAGAAAGCAAAAGAGAAATTGCTTAAGTAAAGGTAGAGACTGCATAAATCATAAACCGCTCTCTCAGATAAAGGCCATTAGGTAGGTCTGGGTACAAATTTGACACTTTGTTTCCCTGCCTATGACAGCCGTTCAGAAAGGCTTAAATATACAAGATCTGACTAAAGCTTTCAAAAATTCATCACGGAATATTTGTTAACCTTGTTGTCTGTGATAGCTGTAGAACAACGATAATACTCTTCAAATGGAGATAAATTACAGTCTTTCAAAAGATTATCACCAGTCTTAATCGAGTTTGCTCCTACAGCTGAACGGTCAGTGACCTTGTTACTTCCACAATAAACATACCTGCTGCTTCACGCTCAGAAGGAGCTGGTTTACTCCAACCAGGCAGCTGAGAACAGCCCCACAGCTTTGTTATGGTTCTAAATTCTGCAGGCAAGTTAGGAAATTCAGCTGGTTGAAGGACGATCTTTCGATTACTTAAATACCATAATTCGTGAGACTTAGTTAAATTTCTAATGGAGCTTGTGTATACAGATCAGCTGTTCCACAGACACGCTGAATGCTCAGCAGATGTAAATCGGCATGGCCCTGGAGATTTCCAGGGCGCATACCACACCTACTCCCACTAAGAGGTTGCCCAGGCAGCTGGCTGCCCTTTCCCTCAGCAACAAAGGAGCTCTGAACAGATAGTGAGGGATTCTTAACATGTAGCTATGTGCCTTTTCAACAGCCTCTTTTTGGTTTTGTTTTATTTCAGTAAGAGTACTTGTACTCCTCTTTATTTGACATAAACATTTCAGCACCCATTTTTTATATTATAACACATTGGCTTGACAGGAACTGCACTACAGGGAGTTGGCACTCAAGCCAGTTATGCCCTGGCTCTCTTTCTTTGCAGAGACGTTGGGGTGGAGATTAGATTTTCGTTATCTCCTAATGGCATTAAATCCTGCGTTGTATGAGTTTGGGACTGCCCATACCAGCCCATATTCAGCAGAATCAAATTAAGCATCACAGGTTTAATATGCAGTTTTTGCAGCGAGAGCACTGTTCTTTTTTTTTTTTTTTTCCCCTATTAGCAACAAGACTTTTACTGGAATCAGCACCTCTTGATGTTGCACAATGGCACAGCGTGGTAAAGGATGAAGCTGGGGTGAAGGAACAGCTCTGTCTTCTCTGAAGCAGCCTATGCACTAGTGGGCAGAGCTGTCTGAGCACAGTTCACTCAGACCTGACATGAAAGTTAAGCCAAGACCACTGTAAGATAAAGCATTTGGCATTACATACATTGGAGCTATGAGACTCTCTGCTTTCTTCTCTTCTTTTTAGTTTAATAGCTATTGGGTTTACTGAGTAGTTTTTTCATACTTTTAGGGGGGAAAAAGGCCCCTTGTGAATGCTGCTGAGTGCTTCAATGTCTCAGTGACAGTGGAGGTCACCCAGCACCACATAAAATCAAGCCAGCAGCAAAGACATCCTCAAGAACTGAAGAAAAACTCCAAAATCCCACCACTCCAAAAATTTTAAAAAAAAAAATAATACTACTTTGCTCTCAACCTAGAATTTCAAAAATATTTCAAGGACAATAAAAATAATAACAATAATAAAAATTTATTATTGTCACACAGTCTGATGATGAACCTTCAGAAAAAAATGAAATTGTTTTTGCTGTTTGACATTCCTCTGCCCCCTTTCAAATCTAATTGATCTCCCCCTTCTCATGTTTTCTTTTGCTTCTTTGATTATTAAACTGTTCCTACAACTTTTCCTTATACACTTCTATGGCAGGCTTTGCATAAAAGAAATTTAAAAAAATTTTGAGCCCTTTCACTCATTTACTCATCCTGCTGCTGCATGAGTTGATTTTCCCAGGATATGGTTAATGGTGCTAAGTGTTTTTATATACTACAGCAAACCCCAGGATTTGACTGTTGCTTTTGTAAGTGAGCTAATGTGATTTTATTTTTTTAGGGGAGAGGAAAGAGTCTGTTTTAATCATATGGCAATGAACTGAGCTTCATTTTCTAAGAAAACAGTATATGAGACTTCCTTCACAAAAACAACAGTAAAACCTTAGATCCACAGGGTGGGTTTTTTGTGGGTTTGACACAAAATTATTTTGCATAACCTCACAATTATGCTTACAAGGCACAAATAAGACAAAGCTAAGCAGATTCCAGTATTTATCTTTTTTTTAAGCTATGCCTTTGGGTCAGCTAGGTTCTGCTTTATGAAGAGATAGTTGTGAATAATCTCTGCACCCTCTGCTCCTTGCTCGCTCTGTAAAACAGCCTAGGGCCCTTGGCAGGGCTGCTTACAGAGGTCACATAACTTGACTTGTTTTGGTTTCTAATTACCAGCAAACCCCACTAAGCTCTCTGGGTCTGAGGATTAGACTGGATTGCGTGGCACCCATGCAGGCACAATAACCACAATAACTTCATGCCATCAGGGTACACAGAGCCATGGCATCAGTCACAGGTCCCGTGTTCAGCCGCTTTCCCGAGCTCATTGCCCCATTCTCTGGGGTAAAAATCACTCACTTACACCACTCTGGCTTGGGAACTGCAATGGAGTCAAGCGGTCTATCCACAGCTAGCCTTTGCTGACCCTTTCAGGCCAGTGACAAATCTCTGATGTGCTACTTGATGGCCACAAAGCTGTCTTAACACAGGGCTTCTGAGGGCATCTTTGTTGTAGATTTGGCTAGCAGATTTAGCCCGGTGAGGGACATTAACACTCACATAAGTCTGTGCAAACAGGAGCTCGCTAACCCTAGCTAGGCTTGCAAACACAAACTCTGCATGTTTCTGGAGGCATATACATACTTTAGATATGCATCCAAATCAGCTGGCCACTCTTTGAAATTTACTCACAAAGGTCTTGTGAACTTAGGTCACTTAATTTTACAGAGTAAAAATGCTGAGCATTTTCAACTGAAACCTTCAGTTTGAAGAGAGACTTCACATTAACAAGGAGCTTCTAAAGAAGAAAGCTTTGTATTCTTTGCAGAGATAACTGAGGACCTAATCAGAGTACCTTCAGGCACTATGGTAGCACACTATTTAATACTAGTGAATAAACAAGCAGAAGGAGCCAAAAGAAATTGTGAAACCTTGTGTTGTAGTGGGGCTTTTATTATACTGTACATCTACTGCTGGTGACAGCTGAGTTTCTGTAGGTTTCCAACCAGTACATTATCTTAATCAGTAGCCATAATAGTGCTATTTGTTTGCACTCCCATATAAGAAATTAAAATGGAGACTACGACCTCCTTTTATGAAATAAAAGACACCATTTTTAAGAAATGGAGTCTTTGATCTCCTTTACTCTTTTCCTGTAATTTACTCTCACATTGTTATTCCACATGAAAGGCCTGCTACCCTGCTCCAGCAAAGTATTTTGGGGCAGGTCATACTCATGAAGGGTAGGACCTACTGCTTTTCTGTCACCCATAATCCCAAAGGAGTGAGTGATGGCCCAACCTTCAAGTCCCTGCCACTTTCTGGCCAAGAACTTCCATCATAAAATACAGGTTAAGCACTCTGATTGTTTTAGAGTCAGAAATACATTACACGTGTAAGCACGTATGTTCTCTATAAAAACACTGAGCATGTGAATTTGATCTATGTAGGTGGGGAGTTACGTAATTGTCAGGAAACAACTGCATGCAGCAAGACTGATCCACTCTCAGCTATGGTAACTCACAACAGGTTAGACAAGCTACCATACACAAGGTTTTTCTGCATGATTGCACATTTGACCTTTCAAATTCTAGCCTGAAATGTCTGCAACAAATATTTTTGTTTGTTATACAACTCTGGTGGTGTAATTGTTTTTACTACTGTTCTTTGCTTTTATTATTATATGTGGTTAACCCCAGGATTCTAGAGGAACCTTTGCTTGTTGTATTACACAAGTTAATTTTCCTTATTGTGCACATTTTTCCCTTTGCATGACTCAAAAATAAGGTACAGGGAATCTGTGGCAAGTAGCCACAGTTAAAGAGTCTATGGCTACATGGAGTTGTCTATGCAAAGAATAGCCAGGACAAAATTGCTTTGCAAAGTTTTCTTTGACAAGAAAGCACTCTTTTACAGAAGCATCCTTGAAACCTGGACTGTACTCTGTCTCATGGAGAATGCTTGTTTGCTTGCTTGTTTGTTTGTTGGTTTTGCTTCCTTCTTTGCTGCTGCCTTTATCTGTTCATCTCTTTCCTTGTTGTGTGTCTTCTGCTACCTGTGAAGGAAATACCACTCCTTCTTGTTGGAAGAATGGGAGAAAACTCCCTTTTTTTCACTGATCTTTTCTTACCAAGACATCTGGACCATGCTAGCTTTTGTGTAGCATTCAAGTGGTTAAATTAAAAATGAGCTAGAACTTGAAAGAAGTTATGTAGAAATGTTATAGATCACGTCTAGAACTTGGATAATATTTATTACAATTGTCTACCATCACAAGCTATTTTAGGTCTTTCCTGGTCCTTCCAGAAGTCTGCAATGCAAAATAAAATTCTCTCAATACATTTGTGGCAGAATTTGACTAATGTTCACAGGTTTCTTCATGAAGAGTACCAAAAAATAAAATGATCATATGATGATCCCTGAGGACAGGTCTTCATCTGCAATTAACACAATTTTACATGAAGACACACCTTCAACTTTCCCTGAATCCTTGCAAATGCAAATGATAAATCATTTACCTAACTAGACAATAAAATTGGAATCCTCAATCTGAAACCTCCATTTAAATCTTTAACACAGAATACAGAATTCCTGTATGATTTTCAGCTTGGACTATGTACAGCAAGTGCATAGACTGCATTTGGGATAGCCTTTGGTCATGTTACATAAAACCTCCATATACTCAATACAGTGATTTACCCAATAAATTTTTCCTGGGAAAATATTAACATTAGGGCTTCCTTTCTTCCATACTGTCAGCAGTGTTCACCCCTACCTGCATTTGTTCATGTGCAGCTATTTTAAATGTTGCAGAAGGGAACACGGTTCTAAAACCAAAGAGAACTTGTCTCCTACTTCCTTGCTACTGCAGTATCATATTAACACACTTCCTAAGCAAAATACACATTTTCATAACTATGACTACCACTCTGAGGTCAAGCGTTTTATCAACATAGTGACTGGAATATCAGTAGAATCTAATTCCCCAGGGTGGCAGAGCTTAAGGGCAGTATTCTTTATATATCGTGCTGTATTTCTACCAAAAGTTCCTAAACTAGAATCTTGGACTTCAGTGGGTAAGTCAGCCTGTTTAAGTACCTGCTTTGTGAGGAGGAACGTAATTTTCTCTGTTTGGTAAGGAATGTAGAGAAAATAGTCTTCCAAAACTAACTTACTTAAAGCACTTAATTAAAGTGCTTTAATTCATATTTCTTTCAAAATTTTATCATGACATGTCTTCCCTAGATTACTTGGGGTCAGATTTTCCTAACAGCTCTAGCCACAGCATAGCATTTTAAATTGCCCAGGCTGCTAGAGAAAGATCCTTGAGTGAGCTGCATGGTGTGCCTTTGGAGGGTTTGGGGTGAGCTAGGCACGTTCCAAAAGGATGCAGCACAGCCAGCACACAGAGCACGGGAATGACCATCCTTGCCAGACAATTGGCACAGCATCCTTGTTCTGAATCTCCGGACTGCAACACCCTGCTATGGAAGGCTATCTGAAATCTTTCCTTTGAGGATCATTTCTCTCTCCTTTAAATAGGAATTGTAAAACTTGTACAGAGAGTAATCTCACCAGGCCAGAGGGAAATTAAAACATCACCGCCCTCTTCCTTTTCATCACCAAATCCCCAAATTATAGGGCATTTATGGTCTGAAGCGGTCATAAGCCTTTTTGCTACAGCTATTTTATTTAAAAGAAAATAATATAAGATTACCAGGACCACAAAGTGGGAACAAATTGTCTAGAATTTTTTCTGATTCTTGCTTCAGGTGCTGTGCATATAGGCATGGAAAGGGCCAAAGATAGACACAACAACATCTTATTTAACAGACAATTCTGTTATATTAGTCCACAAAGGCAGAGTTAGAAGACAGCAGGACTTCATAGGTGCATGAAATACTAATGTTAAAAAGGAGAAATATAAACAGATAAAGCTAATTAATTGCAAACTGATTAGAGTACCAGGGAGCACCAGAAGACATTTAGTCAGAAAGAGAGGAGAAAGTAAAAGTAGAAAACTGAAAAGAATACAGACAAGCAAAGCTATAAAAGCCAAAAGCCGTAAACAGTAAGTAAGACAATAGGAGAGCAATTAAAACGTTTATGAAAAATTATACAGCCATTAGTGATTTCACTGTTAAAAGAAGGATTAACTTTGTCCGATAAAATGAGTCTTACATCCACTTACTAAGCAAATGAGCAAATGCGGATCAAAATGAAAATTACACCACCTACTCTGTGGATAATGATTCCATTTTTTCAAATGTTATAAGCAAATTGTTGAAGGAAATTGAAAATACCTTTTCACTCAGTGATTGTTAAAACTCACCTGAAGAAATTATCCTGAAGTTTCTTTTCTTGTCTTTCTCTCTCTTATATACTGAAATGGGAGGGAAATGGCCATTCCAGGTCCTTAGACTGAATAGCATCCATCATAGACAAGTCTGTCTATGATACCATTGAACCCAGGAGGTGAGAAAATCATGTCACAAGCTTGAATTTCTAAATGTGCAGACCAAGCTTCATTGCACATTGTTTGGTGTATTTTTGATTCTACTTTTCCTCATGAGGAAAGCATAGAAAATTTGAAGATGGCAGATATACTCAGACATTAGTTGTTGCTTCAATTGCTTCTTGTTCTCGTTCAAGATGTTTCAATAATAGCCTTGTTAACAGCAATGTGGAACAAAAATTCAATTCCGGACATTTTATTTGCAAAAAAAAAATGGAGCAGATCAACATAATAAATTCTACTGCAGTATTTTCAATCTTGAGAAATGCTTCAAAGTATCACTGAGACTTTCTTCAGATGATGTCTCTAGCATAAATTTCTCTTCCAAAAAGAAAAATCCCCCAAATTGTTTTTACATTTGTGTTAAAATAATTAAGCCAATAATGAAAATATTTTGCTAATAAATAATAAATAAAATATAGTTATATCAAAATATTATCTATAAATACACAGTAAAATAAAATTTATTAGTATATATATCAAATTTTTCTTTGTGTTATTCATTCATTGGTTCAGGGATGAGATGAATGTCCATTGAGTCTGGGAAAACCTCCCCCTCACATTCTGGAAAGCTCAGGATTCAATGCCCAGCAGGATACTCTTGCCTGACATCCAAGTCACACTTTTGAGGAACCATGCTGAGAGGCACCTCTGGCCTTTGCACATAAAAAGCGAATTATATTATAAAGTCTTCAGAGGGATTTCATTTGGGACTAAAGAATGCTGACTGAGAGAAACCAGAACAAAGAGGAAGCTGCAGAAGTTTCGGCAACCATATAAGGAGTCACTGAAAAGACTTTAGCATCCTTGCTCACCCCCTCTGAAGCATTTGCATGCCTACATTTATTGGGAAAAAAAAATAATAGTGTCTGTTCTCATGCATATATGGTGTTCATCTGGACACTACTCTTCCACAGCTTTTTCATCTTCCCCAAGACTTTGCTGATTCACTGCTTTTATTTCTAATAAATTAAAATCTTTTGTCCTGACATACATTTGAGGTAACTGAACTTCATAGTGTAGAACTGCTCTGTCACTTATTTCTCTGGACTTCCTAGTGTCCATAATAGCTCCTGCAGAATTCATAACAATATTTTATTCTATAATTTGGGGAAAACAACAGTATATGGAAACCTATTTTTGAAAGGTTATAACTGTCTGTTAAACCGGACAACACCACCAGAGGAAATGAATCACAACCTTCCTTGTTACACCACTTGTGAATTAATTTATTTAAAATGTATATTGCTTTTCATCAAACAGCCTTTAATTAACAGCAATCTTACAAAGTATTCTGGGTCACAGTATGCAGATTTTCCCTACATACATTTTCCTCTAGGTTTTCATGGCACTCTTCCTCAGCAGTTCCCTTCATCCCAAGGTAACCACTGTTTTTTTACAGCAATGAATCTGAAGGCAATTTTTTCATCTAAATATTGGAGAAGTCCTCTAAACAGCTCTTTTTTGTTGTTGTTGTTTGTTTTGGTGTTTCTTGGTTGGTTTGGTTTGGTTTTATTTGTTTGTTTGTTCTGGTTATTATTGTAATTTCCAGCTTGTGTTCAAGCAAGCAGCCAAGGACAGGTGGAAGGAAGAACATCTCAGCTTGTTTCCATCAAACATGCGATGTAATTCCAAGCTGTAGTATATGCAGGTTACCCTGCCTTTTAATTTCAATAAGGCAAACATGAGAAGACATGAAGTCATGATTTGAAGCACTGAAATAAAGGTTGTGACAGCAGAAGCTAGGCCATTTTCTATTTTAGTCTGTACAGTGAAGGTGGCACTTTGCCTGCTGACAACATGCAGGTGAAATGGCAGAGAAGGATCAACGTGAGCATATGCTGTTTATTACAGCGCTTCCAGATGTGTGTTCTTAGAAACTGCATCTTCTTCCACATGATCAGAGGTCAAGAATCCCTTCAAATGACAGCAGTGGGAACCAGTGCTGGCAACTGGCACTGTTAAAGCAAGTCTTGATTGAATTTATGGAGATTCAGATACTGTTGGAAAGACATCACTGGCGATTTAGGGATTGCCTATATTGAGATGTTTTGGAGTCAACCTCAAGGAGAGGATGAATTTCACAATCTCAAGGAGAATTTCACAATCTAGTTTTCTTTAGGTTGCCATAGTCAGGTAAAAATCAGTCTGAAAGGAAATAAATTCAGTTTCAAGAGCAGCTTTTGACAATAAAAGACTTGACTGCAGAAATTTAGCCTACTAGTTTCTTCCATGTCCCATACTGTACATTCATTGCACTTTGGGGCACACCACAAAGTCCTTCTTGTCTTTTGTAGGTATTTAACAAGTCTGCGAACAAGTTGAAGATTACAGGAGACTGCTGATTTTTTATGATGTGCTATTGCCAGACCTCCTTCAGGAGTCTGTGAGAATCTGTTAACAGGAAAATTCATAACAGGCAATTTAATGAATAAGGGGTTTTACTGGGAAATATTACATTTTCTGATTGAGTATTAAACTTTAGAGGATTCCAAGAAGTCTGGAGAGTTACCAGGAAATAAAATAAAATGGAATTAAATAAATAATTCCAATCAGTAAGAGATGAAGGTAAAAACTAGGTCAAGTCTGGATTGAAATGTTTAACATTGTTTAAAGAGCTCCATCACTAACTCTTCCCTTGACTGGCTTATTCCTATAGCAAATATTTTTTGAAATATTTCTTTCCATGTGGCATTGCCATATGTTTTATATTGCTTTGGAAAACTTTCCATAAACAGAGCACATACACACATTTTACAGACTATTGATCTTTTTCCTGTTCTGAACAATGTCAATGAGAGGTTTTTTTCCTGACTTTTATGGGAAAGGTTTTTGGGTTTGTTTGTGTGTTTGTTGTTTTTGGGGGGGTTTTTTGAAGACTGAACTGTATCATATGCTGTTGCAGAGACTGGTGCTCTCCTAAGCTATTCCTTAAAGTGAATAAGTAGAGTCTAATAGACTTTCTTGTTTGGAAGAAATACTTCTGTCAGTCAGCTATCCTGAGAGCTCATTTCAGTAAATGAGGTCTACCCAGAGCTCTGCTACAGTCATTGAGGTGAGCTGGGCACCTCCCCTTTCTGTGGCTAGTCCACATCAAGGCCTTGCTTGTCATCTCTTCATGCACTGAGATCACCAGTTTGAATGCCTCCACTTTTACCACGAGACATATAAAGTAGGATGCACTTTTCTGAAAACTATATCTCGTAAGGAATGCAGTTAAGCAAGGTGAATCATAGCAATGTACCTCTGAACAGTTCTAATGCTGTTGTCAGACACGCTTAGCTGATTAACCATTGGATTTTGTTTGCTATAATGTCAGCTTCCCTTAAATAGAGAATAGTTGAGGGAAGAGAACACAGAAGTATGTCAGAAGGTTAAAGCCATCCTATGAGGTCCACATGCTGCTCCTGCGGCTGCAGAGGTCTCTGCCCTCTTAGCTGCTGGCTGATCCTCTCCAGACTGGTGTCACCTTGCAGCCAGAGCCACCACAAGTGCTTATGTGCTTGCGCTGTGAGCTGGGATCAGGAAACTGATACAGCTCAGAGACAGCCCACGTCTGTCTCGATGCGTTTCGGAGGGATCAGTTCCCTTATCTGCTTTAATTTCTGCTTCACAAGTGCTGCTTCTGGCAGGCTGCTGGTCAGCACAGTGGAGGGAATGGGCAAAGTGAGGTGTGCATGGGAATGGCTGTCATTTTGGCAGCGCTACCAGTTTACAGGTGCCTAGTTCTGCAGACTAAGATTGTCAATAAATGATGAGGCTTCATGACACAACGGTTCCATGGATTCTTTTGTCTTATAAATTAGACATGACTGAAAAATTCTGTATACTGCTGGTACAGAACTTATAAATAAACTAGGAATGGAAACACATAGGCAATGCAGACTTAGCAATAATTTACCAGAGCTACATTTTTCTCCTTTCTGTCTCTGCTCACAGTGCTAAGTCATTCAGTTAAGCCCCCTCTTTAGTAATCTCTTCCTAGTTGTACAGGAAGGCCTTTTCTTATGACCTGTTTTAATGACAAAAACAATAGAGAGTAAAAATCATACATGGATGCAGGATCTTTTTTCTCAAGATTATCCCAGCTAATGCCAAGGTCAGCAATCAATATATCTATTCAACAGAGAATATTTTCATCATGTATATTTATACTAATTCACAAAAAAGTCATCTAGGTAGGGAAACATCTTCAGAAAGGGAAAACTGATGCATCTTGTCATATTCTGAAAGGATTGTGTGCAATTAGTAGAACAGTAATGAGAAAATTAACATTTATATTCCTATATCTTTCTCCACAGACTATCTAGCTGATTATAATTGGAGGATTGATACCAGTGGAACATTTTTACAAATGCCTTATTTCCCATGACTTGTCCAGGAAAGACCAGTAAAGTTCATTTGTAGTTAAGGGAAAGCAAAAGAACAGAATTTTTCCATTACAATACCATCCTAAGCCTTCCTTTTAGGGCCATATCTTTCACAGTGATACACCATTACAGAACTCCCACTTCATAATTATTCTTCTAGCAAATGATAGCCACTGGAAAACAAGCAAACAAATCCAATGAAACAAACAGAGAACAACACCACCCACAGTTGCAAAAGTTTATGTGAACCATTTGAATAGTATTTGTCTCTACCAGACATCACTGCAATGAAAGAAAAAATGGTGCCAATTTATACAACTGATTGTAACCACTGTTCCCAATGGGCCAAATGTTGACATGGTCAGGGAGATGTCAGAGCTGGTAGGGCTGGAACAGTGCAGTCCACTGGGGTGTGAACAGCTTCCACCATCTAAACAAATCCCTATTTCATGTTGATTCAGCTGCTCTTGGATCCTCAGTTTGTTTTGCCTTGGTGAGGTCTAAGTTTTAGGACCTTGCCTAGAGCAATGCTCTGTTTACATGTGATTTTTAAGTGTTTGCTACTAATTGTATTGTAGTTGAAGAGATCTGAACTCAAAAGATCTTGAACAAAATTTTATGTCTCTTTTCCTCTTACCATGCAACAGTAACACCACAAAAAAAAAAAAAAAAGAAGAAAAAAAGAAAAAAAAGTCCAGTTGCTTGTCATGGTTGATAAAATAAATATGTTTTTCAATCCGTTAGTGATACAGTGCTTTCAACAGAAGAGTGAATAATACCAGGTGTTCTGTGGGATAGAGACATTGTACTCACATTTCGTTTCATAGGAAACCATGGAATAAAGCCATGTTTGCACTCTACAGCTGGAAACAAAGAAGTGTATACTCTTGAAGTGGCTGCCTTCAGTGTGAAATGTGGAATGAGAGAGGCTTTGTTTACTGTGAGGAATGTCACTACCAAGTTTCTTAATCCTTTGTCAACACCAAGCTAATTCAGCTTTCATAAAGACAGGGTAGGGCAATGAGTAAATGGATCAGTTAACATTCTTCCACTATCGCACTACATTAGCATTAGGGTTTTTCAGGTTGCTCTGCTGAAAGGGCTTCTAAAATTTATGTTTCTCAGGGAATTTTTTTTTTTTTGTTAAATCTTTGGCAGACTATGCTTTCAGAATACAAGCAAGCAACAGAAGATGTCTGTGAAACAAACATGATGATTTTGCAACGATCTCAGCTATGCAGTAATAGCAATTAAAAGCTAAAATACCTCAATGGTCACTACAATTAATGCCATTAAAGTAATTAGGCCCAGCAGCTGTAGGGTCAAATAAAGACAGCTCTGTAAATGACAATATGGCAAATGAAAATTACTGATATTTCATCTAAATTGTATTCCCTAAATTATCATCTTAACACTAAATAAATAAAGCTAAGATAATTCAAAGCCAGTTTACAGATGGAAAGTAGCTTAACTACTCGCTCCAGAGATGGCCAGGGTTAAAATTTAAATGTAATTAATAGCCTTTACTCACTGTCTCATGGTGTTTCTCATTTACATTCCTTTGCATGATGCTGACAGCATTAAACATGGGAGAAGAAAGATCTCATCCACCAGAAGAAAATGGTTCTTCATGTGATAATGCCTATAATGGACATGGTTGCTGCACTGTTCTAATCATGACGAGGAAAAGGAATGTGGGAGAGGGAGGCTCTATGCTGTTTTCTTTTCAGTTTTGTGTTCCAAGCCTTTCCCGGAGTCAACGTGAAATGTAATTGCTCTTTTGACCTCTATCTTCTCTCTCCCCAGGTCTGAGGAAGAGCTACACTGGTTGATTATTGCAGGAATGAAAGGCACTCTGACCTTGCCGACCGAACGCCTTGCTGCTTTCAATGTTGCCCATTATGCTGAAGGCAGGCAACTCCTGGAGAGAGGCTGAAATCTACGGGAGCGCTGCTCGCCGGGCAGGCTGCCAGCAAGGGCTCCACCACACACGGGAAGCCAGCCGGGGGAGGGAGAGCGGGGAGACTATATCAAAACATTGTTAGCACAGGGTATAAAGAGCTCTCAGATGCTGATCACAGATTGCTTCTTCATTAATAAGACTTTACATCATCCACCTGAAATGAAAAGGAGCAGGGATGTAATGGAGAAAGAAGAGTACAGGGATAATGTTTTTGCAGTGGAATGTGGCAGTCATTAAATTAAAAAAAAAAAAAAAAAGCCAACAAAAACCCCCAACAAACTAACCCCAAACCCACAATTTTCACAAGAATAGGCAGATTGTTGCTGTATAAGGATCCATTGAAAATACTCCTCCAAGGAAAACGGGTCAAATATTCCGTTGCAATAACTATGCTAAATTGGAAAACATTCACCATAAAATCTTCCATCGAATATTTCTGGAGCCATAAAAGGCTGGAAAACATACCAAATGTTATGTTTGACAGATTCTCTCTCTTTTTATGCGTGCATGTTTTTATATTTACATATATTTAAGAAAACCTAAACCTCAGGATTCACAGAAGTAATAAGATATTATTTGAAATTATTTCCTATTACTCTAACTGTAACTTTCATTGCCCAATGACTGGCTGAATCAGGTTTGTAATTTGACCTGAAGATAATATGGAGACTCAGGTTGAGCTCTTGAAGGGCACTGATAGTTTGAAGATAGCCCATTTTAAATGAAGCTGTCCAAAAAGATGTAAAAATAACATGGGCATTTCATTTAGAAACTAAGTTCATCCTAGCAGGTTCACTAGTACTTCAATGTCATCATGACTTCAAGACTGCCTACTGACTCATACAAAATGAATTGGTGCTCTTTTGTTTAGTGGGTTTTGCTTTCTTTTTTCTCTCAGTCATTTATCCCTATCACAGAAAAATTCAACTAAAATACAGGCAAGAAACACACATGCTGTTTCCCCAGACTGATGCAAGGACTGGGTGATTGCTAGACCACTCCCACAGAAGCTAACGCTGCTTGCCTTAGGGTGGGAGAGCCGCTGCCTTGGGATGACAAACACAGAACATATCATGGATCCAGCGGTCATGTCACACTTTTCCCAGCCCTGCCAGGTCCCCATGTGTACTGCCAGGCTGTGACAGCAGTGACAGCTGCTCTTGGTGGCAGCAGGGCCAGAATATGCTGGCAATCCCTGCATGGTCCCTTGCCATTCCCCATCTCTATGCTAGAAAGCAAGGCATGTGCTATGCGATCACTGGCACCTTCTGCCTTGAGAAGGTGGTTTTATCAGGCCACTGCTGCTCAGAAAGAGAAGCTCTGCATCACACTGATGCTGTACTGCTGACCAAGAAGCCTGGAAGAAGAAAACCAAATAAACTGGTTGTAAGTCATGACCAGAACTGGGAATATACTCTCCTCATTGCTTGGGCCAGAGTGTTTGCATCAGCAAGGGAGAATCTATCAAAAGACTTTGAATATGATAAAAATAGTTAATGACCTTTATTTTTAGAAGGAATGCTGCCCATCAAGATGGCACTGAAGTAGTCTGAGTTTATGTAAGTTTATCACCACTACATTCCATGCAGCTATATCTCTAATGGAGCTCCTTATCATCAAATTTCTGATTCCTTATAGGAATTTCTGACTATGACCAACACTGTCATTCAACTTCTCTGTGATAAATAAAACTGACAGCATACCCCAAAACTTACACAATGAGGCCTGTTATCCAATCTTTCAATTTATCTTCTAATTCTTTCTGCATTTTCTCTGGAATATCAACAGCTTAACTGAACACAGTGCTCCTATACAAACTATCCTATTAAAAATATCTTGAACCTTATTTGATAATCACCCAGCCTTGTTATTCAGTTGACTATTCCCCACAGGCCTCCACTCATTTTTGGAGCTGCTGAAGTCCTTTACTCTGAAATACTGGCTTCAATTATTTGTTCTGAGCTGAATTGCTATATGGTATGTCTGGTTCTTTTCTCCTTCCTTTTGTTGGAAAAAGAAAAACTATAGTGTTGTGTCAAAATGAAATCAGCTGTGCTTTAAAATAGTATGTGTAAAGAACCTGAGTGAGCAAATACAGGGGATCCTTTCATGCAGTTACCATACCTTTGATAGTTTTTCCATTGACTAAATACATATTCTGTATTTATATTATTATATTAACACTTCACCTTATAGAATAAGGGCATTCATATTGAATACTAGTTTTGCTATTATTTTAATTAATGCCCTGTACATTTCATGAAGCAATTGCTGGGATTAGTGAGGTAAATGGGAGCATATTGTACAGGCAGAATTGACATAGTAACAACAATGAAGTCAGGTGAGCAGGAGTCTAACAAACAAATGAGAATAAATATATTTTCTTCAACACACTAAGGAGCTAAGTGACTTCTTTTTCCCCCATTCTTTGCAGAGTTCAAATCCCTGGCAAAGAGCTTGCTGCAGCTCAAGTTATTTTGTTTGGAGAAATCTAAAAAGGTTAAGCCAACTAACACCATGAAACAAATGTATCAGAGGTATTTGAGCTCTGGAAAGTCAAAGTATTAAATAAATTCTAAGTTCATACTGTGCCAGTTCCTAGCTTTCATTGCTTTAATTTGTAGGATGAAGTAAAATACAACTATGTTAGATAAAATATAACAAAATAAAGAGGTATGAGTAATGTGACATGACACACATAAAATAGTAAATAATTGTTTTCACTCACTCAGTTTACATAGAACCTCAGCAAATCAGCTTACTTTTCCTGAAAGAAGTTGAAAGAACACAAGCTGCCACTTGTAGCCTGTGGTTTTTGCATCTTCCACGCTTGCTACTTAAATGCTTTATATTGTACATACAAAACAGGAATTTTGACTGTGAACCTGACAAGATAGTCAGTGGGTTTTGATTGTCTCAATAGGCGTAGTTCTCCACAATACGAGTATCTGCTTAACACAAATGGCTTATGAACATAAAGACCTGCATGTACTTTCAAAACCAAATATTCCTGAATACTGAGTGTGCTTTGCACACATTAGCTTGAGGCACAGGTCCTTGTTTTGCCTGCAAATCAAGCCTAGTAGGTACTCAGCCTAGAAATGCATACATGCTACATCACATGTTCTCCTGCCCACCTGAACCTTCACCCTATGAAAAAGCAATAATAAGTGTCATTTTTCTAAAATATGATAGTATGTCCACCATGAAATCACCGGTAGACTAAAAAAAATATTTATAAATTTCCTAGTATAGCTCTAAAAACAACTTAAGCAAGACTTTGTCTTGGCCCAAAAATAAAACCTGAATAATAGTAAAATTGAAACGATACAAGTAATTTTCCAGTGTGTGTGTGCATTTTGGTGTATAGTCTATTTGGAATTATCTTTAAACTTCTGGGGAGGTCTTTCCTTTTCATTTTGATAGCCATTTTTCTTATATGTATGACACTTTCTATGCTTAAAGCTCAAGAGAGAAGGGGTGTTAATATACTTCATAAAGATGACCACAGTGAAATCCCTGAAAAATACATAAAAATGTTGGTTCTTGTCCTATCTGTCAGACCCTGCAAGATGCCTGCGTTTTACTGTTGTCACTGATCTGGTCTGGGAGAGATGATAAACCCTCGGAAAAATCATGCAACACTAAGTCCCAAATGTGTCTATGGGTTCAACAAGTGTTCTTGATGCAAACGTGCAATCTAGTTCTTGCTCTTTGCTTTATTTTAAAGGTTGGAATGTGGCATTTCACAAGCATAATGTCAGATAAGTAATAAGTGTGAATGTTAAGGGTTTACTGAATATCAGATTTCATCCAAGGAGATGAGAAAGACATGATTTCTGCAGTATTTGCCAGATTATGGCTTTTATTTTTGTAGGAAGGGTGGCTCGCAGCTACTTGTCAGCAGACTGGGTAGGAGTACAAGAAGCTTCCTTGTGTTCAGTATCAGCAACTCCTGTTTAATTTGCATTTGAGGGAGTTTTTTCCATAGTGTATTCATTTGCCAGTGAGTTAATATGTCCCTGCATAATCAGATAAGAATGGAATAGAATTACTAATGATAAGAGGAGGTGGAATAAGGGCATGCCAGTAGAGCAGCCTTTCCTTCATCCACTTAATCTGAGTAAATCATCATTTCAGCTATCTCAAGTTAGGTTGGTCTTATTTCTTTTCCCAAAGTAGGAAGGTTTGTTGTTTGATGTTTGTTTTCATGGGTTTTTTCCCCTCGTCAAAGGTGAGTTTAGAAAATTAAATGCTGTAGATTGGCTGTGACAGCTACTACTTCATTCTGTGAAGCTGGAGAATAACAGCACTTATGCTTGCAGCTAGAAAAAATACATCATTAACCTCCTAAACCAAACACAAGAGCAAACTAATTAAAGCAGAGTAAAAAAATATTCTCTGTAAAGCATGAAGCGAAAATAAAAATTTAAAAAAAAAAAAAAAAAAAGTTGGTCCCAGTGCATCATAATCTTAATATATGCAAGTCAATAGCCATATTTGAATTAGAGTAAATGCAAATGCCATAAGCCTTTAGGGTTATAATGTGCCATTCATGGGGAAGCCTGCACAGTGAAGGAAGGAAGACTTCCAAACAGCTTTGTCAGCTGCTATTGTGCCCCTGGGGCTCAGCAGCTCTGCTGTGAGCAGCAGTGCGTGAGCTGCCCTGCCAGACTCGTTGGTGCTCAAGATGTGGTGCCTTGACCCCAGCCGGGAGGTCACGGCTGCACTGCAGGGGTTCGTGTTGCAGCCAAGGACAATCCTCCAGGCTGCTTAGCAATGCACTTGTGGGCCGTCCTGCAGCCTCTGGAAAGGGGCACAGTGACCAGCAAAAGGCTGCAGAGCGAAGCGGCAGCACGTTAAAGCACCCAGCAAAACCCCATGAATTTACCACTAGCAAATTCATCTCTACCAGTGTCTCTTGGACAAAGCGGCAGTACAAACACGCTGGAGTTTTATGTTGCATTATCACCTCTAAGCTTCTGTAACTCCATATAGATTACCCCTTCTAGCTGAAATACTTTGTAATGTAGATGAAACTACTTTTGAATCAAAGAGACAGGTGTTAATGGCCAAGATGCAGGAGGTCCAATTTTAAACTCATGTATGATGTAATTTCACTTGGATTAACTCAACTCCTAATTTGGTTTTGTCTGTGCAAATTCTCAGTGAACACAGTGAGCTACACCATTCAAATACAATAGTTAATGCAGAAAGTGGATACGTCACATATTCACTAATTCTGCTTTACAAATTTCGTGATTTTAGCATAACACTGTGAGTATATAAGCCATGATATATTAAAAGTGTCATGAATATTCATAGTAGTGTATAAGCAGTTTAAAAGAAAAGGAGGGGTAAGAAGGGGGAGGAAAAGGAAAAGAGAAAAAGAAAAAGAAAAAGAAAAAGAAAAAAAGAAAAAGAAAAAGAAAAAGAAAAAGAAAAAGAAAAAGAAAAAGAAAAAGAAAAAGAAAAAGAAGAAAAAGAAAAAGAAAAAGAAAAAGAAAAAGAAAAAAGAAGGGATAAGGGAGGGAATGGAAGGGAAGGCAAAGTAAGACAAAGGAAACAGTCTCTAAACATGTATTATATGCCAAACCTTAAACAGTTTCTTCAGCCTAAAGCATTCCTGTGGATTTTGCTTGGGCGCCTTAAAATTTTTAGATATTTCCTATTTGAATATCATCTGCCCAGCAGGACAGATTAGCCAACTATAAACTATTCTACCTAAGTGACATAAACTACATGACCTTGCACTGGCCTTGGCAAATGATTTGGACCACTGATGTGTTTAATTGGGAATTTAATGAACGAAATAGATGTTCCTGTGCTTTTCCAATTCACAATTATGCTTGTCTGCTTTTACTTACAGATAACTCTACTGACTTTGAGGAAGTTACAGTTAGAACACAATTAAAAAAAAAAAAAGGCAAAAGAAGAAAAAGCACAACAGGCCCATGAGAACATTGCTGTTGAAAACAAGCAGGATTTACACCACCATGGAACAAGCAAATGTAGATGTAAAACTAGGTAAATAACTATGGTATCTGCTGAAACAGCCTCCCCAAAAGGAGCACCAGTTCACTGAGAGATGTTTCAGCCACTGACAATAAAGCTAAACTTGGTGATTGCAAAGCCTGTTGAGCACTGAAGAATGCTTGATCCTGTCACTGAAATCACAAGCATCTCCCTCAACCAATACATCCCAAGAATCACCTTAAAATTACAATGGTATAGTCCTTTCTGAAGAAAACCTACACTTGATGCTACCAAGTTCACTGCTTCTAGTTACTTTTCTTAAAAACTTTTTTTTCAGTAGCTTAATTGAGAAAAATTTATAGCTATCTCAGGTGAATAGTTTTTTTTATACTTTGTCCATCACTATAGTGCTTGAACATTTAGCACTGTCTTGAGAAATACAGCATACAGAGTTATGGGGTTACTCATTCATATAGAAATATGCTTCAGAAGTCACACTCAGAATTCAGATTATATTAAAAAATTCTAGCTTTGATCACCTTCAAAGTCACCTTGGCATTAGCAAACCACTGAGAAGATGCAATATGTGAGACACGTGGAGGTCTGAGATCCAACATAGAGCAAGGGGGCTCATCTCAGACATTATTTAATGCAGAAGTGCCAAGCTAAGGACATCTAGCATCTAAGGTAGATACTCATACAGTATGAACAATCTGAGGATCCTTGTTCTAAAGTCTAGAATAAAAGTCATGGTCCAAGATATGGATAATGTGTTCAGATCACAGGGACATTGGGAGGAAAGGGTTGTGCTTCAAGTACAGCGTGCTGTGAACAGATTCTACTTTTCCAGTGGCTTCTACTGGTGCCAATGAATTTCATTAAAGAAAAAAAAGTCATGCTCTGTCTGTGCCCACAGTAGTATGACAATGATTAATTGCTAATTCTTCATTCCCTCATGGAGTTTATTTATGGTAGGCAACTGATAACATGACAAGAACTACACGCCTCTGATTTTTAAATAGCATTTTGTTCCCTTTGTACTGAAGATTCTTTTCAAGCACAATACATCATTTAGTGAACCAGTAAATTTATAAGTACCTCGGATCCACACAAAATTTTCCAAAATAGGTGCAACTAGCTTTCATACTTCAACCTTCCCTCAATCCCCTAAGGGACTGGTGTTGCCCTTCAGGTACCCAGACAATGTCTGGGAATGTCTGTGATCTTTAGAATATAAAATTCCAGCTCCAGCTCCAGTACTTGTGTGAAAGCCAGTTCTGCATATTTCCCTAAGCCATAGAAAATGTCAAAAGCAGTTAGAATCCCTGCTGGATTATTTATACACATTAAGATATGTCACAGCAATTGTCCTACATAAAAAAGCCCAAGTAGCTTGTATTTTTAAACGTCTTAAAGTAGATATTTACATGACAATGCCTGTGAAGACCCAGTAGGTGTGTTCTGCTAGGAAAATCTGTGTGAGTCACTCCTTTCTGCAACTGGCAAGAGGTTGTTACAAAGTGTTGTAGAAATGTCTACAAAGTTGTCAGGTAGCCAGGAAAAAAAAAAAAAATCTGCATTTCAAGAAGGATTTATTCATTCACATAACTAGACTTTAAAAACTGTAAGTGGCTGTATGCTTCCATTGGTCCCAAAGCTGTCGAATGCACTTATTGAATCAGCCCTTTACAGTTTTTAATGCTGGTCAGACTTGTCTAGTTTTTAGTGCAAAGCAGAACAATTGATTTTGTTTATACAAACCACTAAGTTTACACAAACCACTAAGGTCCCAAGTTCATGAAAGCACAGATCTGTGTTTAGGATCTATATTATCAAGCCTCTCCCCTAAACTCCATCAACAACATAAAGGCAATGAGACACAGTCTTCAGAAAGTTATGACAAAGCCTCTGAACCACAAGGATTGTGATTCAGCAAGGAAGATGAACATTCATTCCTGTCCATTCATAAGTCACCAGAAGGTTTCTAAAACAGGGAACTTGCTAGCCAAAGACTAGCAAAGTAGATCCTCTGTGGAAACTGGACAATCTCAAATAATATGCTTTCTGTGACTGCACAGTGAAGTGGAAGGGTCAGACTTCCAGTATGTGGGGAACCCCGTATTGCTTTGTATCTGATTGTTGCTGCCCAGGCAACTTCAGGGACCTGCAGGGCTGCTGGGCAGCTTTGTGGAGATTGTACAACAGGACCAGCATTTCTGGGGTTGAGCATCGCGCACTGTCTGTTGGAGCTTCTGAGAATGGAGATGTGCAACTCCATAATCTCAGGTGATCGTGCATTGGAGTAGTAAGAGGGAGGAGCACTCAGAAACAAGATTCATTACCCTTTTGTTTGGTCACTTCTTACTGAGTTGTGAAAAACAAAGTGAACCCCTTTTTGAAACATATGTGGTGGTGAAAGATATACATAAATTCTGCCAATGAAGTTAATTTCCCTTTTTCTGCTTTAGTGTGTCATGGTGACCTATAAAAACGTTCAATGGGCAACAGAGAAAACACTGCACAGAAGAGGAGATGGTGTTAGCAATCAGGTGTTCAAATATTTGTCCTTTTTTTTTTTTCTCCTGGTTTTTGTCAAACAACTGCACTCAGAATTAAAGTATTTGATTGCAAAGCCTTGAGTATCATTTTTTATTACTGGTCCTATTGTACTCCTTCAGCAGGGCACAACGGACATCAGCTATTATTTGCAGGTTTGGAGATGTATATGTTTATTACATCTTTCCTGAAAGGCTTGAAAATAAAATAATTTTCATTTAGCTTATTAACCTTATGCAAATGACAACATAACTAGCCTTGATTTGCTGCCAATACCTTGGAAATATTTAAATATTATTATTACTGAGCTCAAGCTTTCATTTTTATCTTGGAAATTTATGCTTTTAGGCTCAATTTATGCTTGTCAACAAATAATGATCATAGATGTGAGCTGGTTCATAATCCAGAGGTACTGGGTTACAATGTGTTGCCATGGAAACTGTGTTTTATTGCATTTTCTCTACTTGATTTAAGACATTTGACAATCATAGCAACTCCTTGCCTGTCTTCCCATATCATAAAATATTCAAAAACACAACCTAAAGGATACATTCACACAGTTCTTAGACCTCACCATAAAAATAATAACAATAAAAAAATATAACCTTATATTTAATAGGGACCTTTTCTGAATAGTTTATCTCACAGAATGTCAAAGAGTGTTGGAAAATTCAATCAAAGGTTAGTCATCGAATGGACCTGTCTTGCCTGTGGTTCATTTTGTTTATTGCATCATATATCTTTTATGATCACTGGGACTTTAGCCTGAAACAGCATTTTCTTTAACAAGAGCCATGTTTCCTCTAACGTTGTTTATTGCATCTGAAACATTACTCTTTGAAACCACAGTACATTTTCAATTGAGCAAAGGTCTGTAACAGAATACAGCATGTCTGTGTTTATTCAGGATCGTGAGTAAAAAATATCCCAGTTCATGTAACATTAATCACTTTGCCAGTGTTCAGCTGAGGTCATTGCCACATTCCTAGCAGTATTAAGCCAAGTCAAGATTAATCACATACATTAAACCCTGCAAGGAAAGCATGTGCAGCAGATCTGAAATTAGACATTTGGTGAAGGACTAAGAGAGCCCTGTAACAAAATATGTTAGCAGTGTTGTAGTAAGCTTCCAGAACAATTTGAGATTTTTACCTCCTATGTTCTTGTCAGCTCATCTATATTTAAGGCTTTGTAGCTGTCTCCTTCATTTAGCCCATTTCCAAGAAGTTCTAAATAAAACCACAAAAATACTTTTTAGAGTATAGGAATGATTTCCCCCCTTTTTTACTCATTGATATATTTTTAAAATGCATTAATGTGTTCTTATGTGACTGAAATTTGGTTTCTGAGATTTTTAATAAACAGGTAGTAAAATGCTGAGCTATTTTCAGATAGAAAAGTTAACAAATAGTATTTCATATCAATTGTTCTTTCATACTTTCACTTCTTTTTGTATGTGCACATACATTAGTGCCATAAAGCTTCACATTTTGTGCTGATGTTGCTGGAAGTGAAAAAGATGCATTTTACACTATGCCTTTATGTTCTACATGGTAGACAGTTAGAATTCCTTTGTCCATTCTTGTAAACTTCCATTAAAAATTTATTTGATTTTTTAATGTCACACAATCATAAAAGGATAATTGAAGGACAAATAATTTCCACTCAAAACCCCAAGGAGAAAACCTTTTTGTGACATGAAGTTTACAGTCAGTTATTTCTGTCTTGAGAATATATTGACATGTCAAAAAGACTAGATTCATGTTTAAAAAAAAGAATAGGAAACTCGGCAATTCAGCAACGTAAATGGGAACTAAACTGCTGAACAATAAAATTAAAGGAAGCAGATTAACATTATTTTGCCTTTCTGCAATGGCTTAGTGATGGCCTTCATTACGAATTTTTTTTTTTTTTCCAAAGATAACAGAAAGTTTTTTCATACAGCAAACATCCAAAATCTGGGCTTGCCATAACTGTAACTATGTATGGTTGTGTCCTTATACAGCAGTACAGGGTCAAAGAAGTACATAAAACATCATCTCACACCACCGACTCATCCAAACACACAAAATGCTCCCAGCTGGGGATGGAAGGACTGCGCACTGAAGGCAATCCTTCTCTGCTTGGAAAGTTCACTGACTGCCTGACTTCTGTGATCAGCAATATCCCCACCTCAGAGTCCTCAAGAGAAAGGCTGTATTCTACAGGAGAGGTAAGTGGCATCTCGTCAAAATCTCTCTGGAAAAGGATGCCTACCATTTTCTGCAAGGGTTTAGACACTAGCATTTTTTAATCTCCTTCTTTATGAACCTTCACTCAGCAAGAGTGGGCTTTTTGTAGTGGACTAGCACAGAAAGCAGTGAGAAAGCTTAATGCTTCCCTACACTTAGAGAACAACATTCCTCTTGTGTCTTGTGGATCATCGGAGGCACTGGTCACAGCTGAAGGCAGGAGATACCTCTAGCAGCAATGATATTTATGAGACATCTGTGTCATGTGTGTTTGCTACAACTTTATGCTAAACTGGTATCTGGAAACAATCCTTATTCAGATCTTCATGTTCTTCCATAGAATTAATCTTTTTCCAGTGGTTGTGTGTGAGGTTCCTCTCTGCTGCAGAGGCTTACAACATTGGGTAAAAAGTCTGCTGCCAACCATAGACATACCGTAGCTCTGATTTTTCATGTTTTATATATGTCTCATATTTGCTGTAAGACTTGGGAATGAATTCTGTGGCCACTGATGTTTCAGTAGTATGTTGAATATATACTCTGTGAACCTCCTAAAGTACTTATTGCAAGGTTCTCTGCAATGGCAGGGACAGGGCTTTGGATTTCTTATACAGTACCCTCTCCTAACCCGTACTCTAGGGATTCAGTGATTTTGACTGTTTTGCCACAGACATTATGCAAGACATTTGATCTTGCTCTTCTCCATACTACCTGTCTATCTAGCAGTTTGTCTACTAGGTGTCTGTAATATTCTGGTTTCTGCTTCATATTCTAAAAAAGTATTTATGAGAAATAAACATTCCTTTTCAGGCTTTTTTTTAGCTCTTTATAGAAAATAAAAGTTAAGAAAACTTAGTAAAAAATCCAAAAGACAACATAAAAAGAAGCGCTGGTCTCTCTTTTTTTTGTCATTTGCTTCCAAAAATTTTATTATTGCAAGTTAAAAGTCAACTGAAAGGATCTTGCATGCCTGCAGTTCATCAAACATATGTTTTCCCTGGAAATCAGTTTACCACTGGCTTTACTCAAGACCAACTTCATACTCACAGAATATTCTGAGTCAGAAGAAAACCAAGAATATCATTGCATTTAGCTCCTGGTCTTATGCAGACCACCCCAAGAGTCACACCATGACCCTGAGACTGTTGTCCAAATGCTTCTTGAACTCTGTCATGCTGGCACTGTGCCCGCTTCCCTGGGGAGCCTGTTCCAGTGTCCAGCCACCCTCTGGGTGAAGAATTTTCTTGACATCCAGCCTAAATCTCTTCTGATGCACTTCAGGCCATTCCCTCAGGTCCTGTCACTGGTCAACAGAAGAAGAGATCAGTGTGTCTGCCCCTCCTCTTCCCCTCACAAGAAGCTGTAACTGCAGTGAGGTCTCCCCTCAGTCTCCTCCAGCCTGAACAGACCAAGTGACCTCAGCCACTCCTTACACGGCTTCCCCTCAAGGCCCTCCACCATCTTCACGGCCCTCCTCTGGACACTCTCTAACAGAACAGACACACTCAAAAAATGTCTTTTTTGAATTGTGGCACCCAAAACTGCCCCCAGCACTGGTGGTGAGGCTGCCCCAGAGCAGAGCAGAGAAGGACAATTCCCTCCCTTGCCTGGCTGAGATGCTGTACCTGATACACCCCAGGACAGGGTTGGTCATTCTAGCAGCAAGGGCACTGTGGGTTCATTTTCAACTGTGGACTCATTTTCACCTTGACATTGACCAGGACTCCCATTTTTACCAGTACCTGTATCATTGGCTTTAGGTGATGCCATAATATCATGCTAGGGTAAAAGTATTAACATGGTTAAGGTTTCATCATCATAACCTGACAATGTTTTTCTGAGTCTTTTTTGGTTTGTTTCATTTCATATGTTTTGGGTTTCATTTTCTTTTTTTTTTTTTTTGGTTGCTATTTTGTTGGGGGGAGGCTGTTTGGGGTTTTTGTTGTTGTTGTTTTTGGCTTGTTTTTGTTTGCTGCTACTGTTGTTTTTGTTGTTGGGTTTTTTTGTCATTTGGTTGGTTGGTTTTGTTTGTTTGTTGATTGACTGATTGATTGACAGATTGAATGAATTCTTGATATCCTATTACGGATTTGGAATGAACAGTGAATTCATGTCAGTCCTAAAAGTAGGGATGCCTCTTAGAGATAATTATCCATGCTCAACTTTAGAGCTAAAGAGACAAAAAGAATGTGTCAACAACACCACTAAATGGTACTAGATTAGTTAAATTCATCATAGCAAAGATAAGACTGTTGAAATTTTCTGTGAAAAAAATATGAAACTGTGGCTTCATGTATGTGCAGTGAATGCTTCCTAGGCTGATGCACTGAATGCCAAGGGAGACACCACACAAAATATTCCTCATGGCTAAGTCTGATTAACAGGTAAATAGCCTGCCCAAAAGACCTGTAAAAAGCCAGTGGGTTAAACATAGCAAGAAATCAGGTCACTTTGCAATGAATCCACCTATCTGAAAGAAGTCACACAAAATTTACTTTGGATTCCTAAGATTTCTTACAAATTTAGATTATTTTGTAGTCAATAGCCTGAATACTCTCTCTGACTTTTCCAAGTCATTTGTCTTCCAAACCATTTACTGCCTTCAGCGCAGCTCATTGTCTATTGCATACATTGATCCCATAGCCAAATCTCCTTACTCTGCTATGAAAGCAGGTTTATTTCTTCCCTTAATTTGCTTAGGATTTCCCATGTGTCTCCTTGAGTTCCACCTTGATTTCTTTGATATATTCTTTTCACTGAGAAAGTTACTGCAAAGTATACTGTTGTGAATTTATAGCACAGTCATTCTTCTGCACTAAATCCCTCACAATGCTGATGCTCTAAGGATGGAGGCAGATGATTTCTTTTTACTGCAGCTGTGCCAGAGCAAGGGATTTCTATCCCTAGGTACCAAAAGTTTTTAGCTGTTCCTCTGAATGAGGTGCTTTCATGAGTATGTCTTAGCCTGCTATTGGAAAAATGAATGGGAGTGGGTTATGTCTAAAATGTGATTGTTTTGCAGCTTTTTTTTTTGCAATTCAGCCTACAGATCTGGTGATGGTAGGTCTCTGTCCTTATTGTACAGTTGTATTAAATGGCATAAGCCAATTTCATGGTTTATTGCAATTAAAGAGGATCGTCTTAGCTGTTCAGGCCTCAATTTTCTTACCCTCACTACCACCTAAACTGTATGCTAGCACTGACTCCCTTAAGAAGGGACACATCTGGTCCCCTAACTGCAGAGTGCACTCATTCAGTTCACTGAGCCAGCAGCAAACTAACCCCACAAAACAGTCAACAGTTTTTGTTGGCTTAACAAACTCCACCGACTCACTTAGGGGTCAAATGAGTGCCAGATCTGTGCAATGGAGAGGATGAGACCACACAACTTGAAGGGCTGGAGAAAAAGTGGAAAAGCAGGGCCTTAGAGAACGGGACTTCCTCTTTTGGAAGCAGCAAGCTGTTAGAGTAGCTGAAGTGTCTGTCTGAACTGCACCCTCACCGTGCACAAAGGATGCCCGTACGAGAAATAGTGCGGTAGTGTGCTGTAAAGTCACACCCCTGCATAGTTTGCAGTAACTTCACTTGAGCTATAATTCTTTTGTTCTGTGTTTGTTCTCCAAATTCCCTCCCTGCAGGCAGGTAAGGGAAGTAGCTTCAGCTAATCCCCTTAGCATACCTATCGTCTGTCTGAAGTACAGTCATTATGTTCAACAATCCTCCATTGTAATGAGTCTTGTACAGAGAAGACACAATCCACGTGTGTTGGACACCCATTTGCCAGGGCATTCAGAAATACAGAAAACCTTCAAGCTCACTACACTAACCAGAAATCCTAAATCTTACCCGTTCACCCCATCGCTGCGTTGTGTCAGAGTTCAAATTACTAGACATTGATTAGGTGGGAGAAAGGTTTGCCAGAAAACTCTTCTGGCTGAATGCACACACATTGCACAGCAGAACATGTCGGGCCCCTTATCTAATTAATTCTGTAATTAACAGACATTGCCCTGTTTTGGAGAGATCAGCCTTTTTGTGAGCACAAGTAATGCCAGTGACTGGAACTGAAAATGTGGGTTTGAATTAAATTTTCAGTGACCACTTTTGACCTATTCCGTTCAGTAATTAGAAAGAATATTCTACTAGAATCAATGGCTTAACAACAACAGAGGCAGCTCCAGGATAGGACTACTGGGCTGTAAACAACCACTGCAGATGAAATAGTTACTTTCTAGGTCTGTGGTGACTTGTTTATCACTGCACTTCCTTGTCTCTTCCCAGAAGCACCTAAATATCATCTCTTCCAGGAAGAGCCCCCTCTAAATCACTTCTGACGAAATGGGTTCGACTACTTAAGCAGTGGGGAAAATAGTTCTGCTAATTTGCCTCATTTTGGTTGAAATGATCTAGAGAGTACTCAGGTGGAAGGAATATGATGTACTGTCCCCAAGCAGATGATGAGCTGTACCTCTTCACAGGCACAGCTATTTGCGGAGTACATTGTTTATCTCTACTGCCGCAGTCTCCTAGGGAGACAACCAGCGATATCTTCAGAGTAAGAAACTTTTAAGGTGCAATTAGATATATATCAGATAAGTCATTAAAACATCATTTCATTTTAATGATTTGTATCTGCAAGAGGACATAAATTGGTAATGGCTTATCAAACTTTACAGTTAAAGTTATTCAAAAAGAATTCTGAATAGGTGTTTAAAAAATCCATATATATACACATATAGTCTCACACTTATATTACTACAGAAAGAGCTAAAACCAACTATTTTTTTTGTCTCTCACAAAAGAAATGGCTCACACATGTTGTCTGGCTTGAAAGTTTCCAAGAGAGTTGACTGCCAGCAATTATTTTGTGCTTTATGATGCATTCTTTCACCCTATATTTGGTTTTGTTCATATGGGGTGCTCAGGACAATACAAATGTTTGTATAGGCCTGGAATTCCTAGATTTCTCCTCAAAGCTTGCTGCTAACAACAGAGATTGCTTTAAAAAAAACCTTTTCCATAGCTGCTGTCTGCTCCCGAAATGCATAACAAGGTTTTGAGGGAAAAAATCCAACCCACAAAGAGAAGAAAAAATGAGAGGACACTAATTTTCCTCATTCTGAGTAGGAGGTATAATGTCTTTATAAAGTAATAATTAAAAAAATACAAAACAATGACTGGTGCCTTATCTGGACCTTCCAGCTGTACTTCCCCCTTCTGCATTAGCAGTGTGTGTTCCAAGGTTATGAAAAACCATGAAAATTGCATCTTAAGAGGAGTTTTATTCTTTTTCCTAGGATTTGATTGAAACAGACAGCTACATTTTGTGTATATATAATTAGGCAGTAAAATAGGCTTTGAAGACAGATTTCTATTTAGTATGTGAGTCACACGCACAACAGTCTTTCATTCAGCAACGAAAGACTGATCTTTTTAATGCCTCAACTCGCTCAACATGTTTCCTGAATGTTACATCTTACAGGAAAGAAA
>WBMY01008191.1:0-13321 GCA_013397315.1 Donacobius atricapilla | reverse complement strand
AAATCCACACTGCTACAGAGGGGATTTCCCCTTCCCTCACTAGAAGGCTCCTCTGGATTCTGTGAGAGTCCACAGAAAGGCAGCAGAGTCATGCAAAACCTTTTTATGCAATCATAATGTCTATCCTTTAATGACCCAGTGAAGCAGAAGTCGTTCCAAAACACAGGAACTGCTTTTGTATTGCACATCGGGAGGCTCCCAGCTTCTGATCCTCAGAGAATCGGCACATAACTGTAAGAGATATGTCCTATGTATGTGGCACAGACTTCTCATCATTTGTCCTATGCAGGTAAGTTCTTGGAGATAATGTTCTCCGTCTTGACTCTTGCATGTTTTCTGCCTAATTTATACTGAAAAAGAGGTCAGAAATAAAGCTTTCTCCCATTGTTAAAAATACTTTTATTTCATGTTTTTTCAAAGAATTTCCAATCTCTCTTCCTAGAAAATAACTTGGCATTCCTTTGACTAAAATAAGTTCTCCTATATCTATGTTGCATGATAATGGAAAATTAATATGGTAAATCTTGCTTTTATAAGAAAAGTACAGAAACTGTAAAAGTAGAGTCACTTCCAGAGTGCTACACAGAAAGAAGTTGATAATATGGGCAGGGTTGCAAAACCCTTAATAATTTTCAGAAGACTGGAACATCAAGCTTTTTATGCTCATCATTTATTGTGCATCATGAAAAATGCCAGTCAATAAAGATCTACAGCTGATGGAAATGCAGCCTGGGAGTTTGTGTGTTCCTGCTCAGCCAGACAGTTTGCTGATGAAGGTGGTGTCTCACACCATGGTTCTTGGCAAATCTGTGCCCTGATTGCCTGGCTCACAGTATTTTCTCTCCTAGACTAGTAAGGGGTGAGTGTCAACTGGGTATCTCCCACCATTACAGACCAGCAGAGCTTCTCATCCCACACTTTGTACAGGAACAGCAGGAGGGAGGAAGCAGCTTCAGAAACTATGGTGACATAGTCACTACTGGTTTTCTGTTTCAGTCTTACATTACAGCACAGAGTACTGGACTTCAGATATAAGTAACTGCCTTGATTCATGTTTCACACTGGCTTGCAGGCAGCATAGTGATGCATCTCGCTTGCTACTTGACCTGTGGATGTGTAAGTTACACAAAGACTGATTCAGTCAATAAATCATGTGTGGAATCTACAGCCCCACTACGGGCTCAAAAATACATTCAAGTCACCTGTGAGGGATATAATTAGAGGAAGGAGGGTAGTGATGGCTTTTGGCACAAACTCAAAATCTCTATTTTCATTTGGCATACTGGCTTTCATTGTATGGTTATATAAAGCTTCCTTTAATGCTTTTTACTTCTTATTTGTAACTTGCAGGGCCTTTCATGGAGTATCATGTGTTCTTCACCTTTTGCAGCAGTATCATTTGGGGGTTGTACCAGGACCAGTCCAACCTGGTTTTCAGGCAAGTCAACTTCTTGAGGCCTGAGGAAAAATGTATTTTAATAAAATTACATAAAACATGTCAGTCATTCTCTTGCCTGGTTTGGGCATAATTTTCTTGCACTTATGATATGAATTTATGCAGCTTCCATCAGATTTGGTTGTTCCTTGTAGCAGGGAGGTTTGGCTGGTGGGTTGCCTGCTGCCCTCAGTGCAGTCTCTGTTGGCTGTTGGCTGTTTCATTCTCGATTTCCTATTTGGTGACAGATCAAATAGTCTCCATAAAGGGCAGAAGGAATGATGGACACTTATTTTTTTCAAGTAGAAAACAATGTCCCATATGTGACCTCAGCAATACCACTCCATGTAGCACTTTACTATGCCTTAAAGAACTGGATTGTGTCCAGGCCCTGGTGCAGTGCTAATTATCACAGCTTTTGACTAAGAATGAACTATAAATCTTTAAACACCAACAAGTCCAGTGAGGCTTGATTTTCTTTGGCTCTGCTGTGGTACCTCCAAACAGAAAAATGTTTTTGCAGAACTGATTCGGTGTATGTGGTTCTTCCTTGCACGCAACGCTAACCACACTCAAGTTTATTGATGAAGTTAGTTTCCCAGTCCTATTCTTTAAAAAATTGAGGTAAGGCCAGATCTTCAAGTGATAGAAATCATCATAGCACTGTTGTCCTTTGTCATGTTTTCAATAGTTCAGGATATAGGTCTTGGATTTCAATCCTCTAGTCTAGTGGTAGAAAAGGTCTATCAGGTCATGTTGTCTATGTCCTTATCTGTGAAAAATGGTTCCCTTGTGTACAGAAATAGGAAGCAGTCCAGCATTGTTTTTAGGCATTTCATTTCCATAAATGGTTTTACCACTTTCCCTTGGGAGTCTGCTTCATTTAGATGGGGATTTTCCTGGCTCTAAGCTCTCCAGTTTTCATTTCAGATTCAGATCCAAAATTTCTTATCCAGGTGATAATTTTCCCTCTGGCTATTTGCATTCTTCAAATATCTGTAGACCATTGTCATGCTCCAGCTTTTTGATTTTTAGACAACTTGCAAATACCTAACTCTTACTTGTTAAAAAATCGGTTCACTTTAAAACGATAATTGTCCTTAAGTGCTTATTCTGAACCACCTTCTGTTTGTCAGGAATCACCTGCAGTCCAGCAATGAATGCAGCATGCAGTTGAAGATCACTAGGACAGAGCAGAGGCAGATTTTGTCAGGGATGAGGGGGAGAGGTGATGCCCAGATTCCCAGACCGGCAGCTGCAGCAGAAGCTCAGTGGCTGCTTTTCCCCAGGGATGCCCAGGCCCAGAATATGGCACACACAGCATCACAGCCTGGAATGGCATAGTCCCAGCACTGGTCCAGCCAGGAATTGGCTCCTACCAGCACCAAAGCCTCCCACCTTGGAGCCCTCTCCACCCAAATGGGCACATTTCAGAGCCCTAATGCAAGTGAGTTAGTGCACAGCACAGATAAACGGAGAGAAAAGATGGGGTGGGAAAGAGGCTAAGGATGATGGTAAAAATCAACTGACATAAAAATATGAAAGCACTGTGAGAGTTTTCATCAGACAGGGCCTTGACTTCTTACACCTTCAGCCAGGGCAGCGATGTCCCACCTGAAAACTGATCTTAAGATGCTGGGTTCAGAGCATTTCCCATTTAGAGTATCTCCCACAGAGCTGTATTGCTCCTCCTTTATCTCGAGGCAAAATATCTTATTAGTCTGAGTTCAGATGTCAGGAATATTCCTTCTCTTTTCAGTCACTGTTCCTGAGATTTGCAACCACTTCATCTAATTAAGCATTAAAAATTAATTTAAGCATGAGAACAGACATTTCTAACCTGTTGTAGTGGTTTCACATTTGCCGAATTTGTTTTGTTAAATTTACTGTAGTGGTCTATGTTTGACGTGCAGACACACACACACACACTCACTTTGGTGAGAAGGCATGAACTGTTTATTAAAATATCTGACTCCACTTTATATAGTATTTCTACAAAGTCTAGGGATTGGGGAAGAAGGTTGACACCTCTCCCCATCCCATTGGTCAAGACAACTCTCTATCAGCGGTCCATATCTCTAATACAAAGAATGTAAACTACCTCGGCTAATGAAAACTTTGCTTCTATTTATAACACCTGTGNTTCTTCACTGGTGACAAAGCTTCAGACATCTCATAGGATCACTAGATTACAGTTTCTAATTCAATATCCACTCAGTAAAATCAGACACCTTTGCTTGAATCCACAAAATCATCTCCCCATTCTTAGTCCATGATTTGAAGGAAATATTACAGTCCGTTACCATAGATCAAAGGAGATTTACAGCCTAGAACTAGGGCAATTTGTCGTCTCTTCCACTTAAGAAGTCACTCTTCCTTTACTGGCTTTGATATCTTCATATTATTCCTTTGCATGTCTCCAGTTTTGCCTTTCCTCTCCCTTTGAGAAGGGGTTAGAGTTTAAAAAGTCCCAGTCTGTGCTAGGAAAGAGTTAACATTTCCTGCCTGGACCTGCAGACGGCCACGTGATCTCTGCCACGGTATCTGTGAAAGCCTCAAATCCATGCCGGAGGTGTAGAAAAGCTCAGAAACGGCGGCCTGGGTCTTCTCTCTCCCCTCCACCCCTCGGTCTTATGGGGTGGGTTTGGCCCAGCCTCGGCTTGGTGCTGCTCTCCAGGGAGCCGGAGGGGGGAGTCATCTCTCTCGGCCCAGCTGGCGGTGTGGTGCAGGCCTTTGGATTGGCTGGATGTCAGCAGCTGTGGCTCCTCTTTCTCTTTTGGCATCTGCCGGGCTTGGGGACCCAGCTGAGCTCCAGCCGGGGCCAGCCCCATCCCGGCCGCCCTGTCCCAGCGCTGGGGGCGGCAGGGCCTAAGCCGAGCCCTGCTGCTACCCTCCACCCCCTCAATGTTGCCTCATGGCAGGCCTCAGAGAAAGAGCCTTTCCCAAAATCCTACCTGTATTTAAGCCATGTGTCCCACAGGTTTACACTTCTATCCAATTGGCCAACCTGGCTGTCAGTTTAAAAGCAGATCACTAATTGGTTTTTACCATTCATGCCAAACCAATACACCTGTGTAGGAGACAGTTCAAGCTGGATAAGTAAATCCAATTTTTTATCCTGGATTTAACCACCAAAATCTTGATCAGCACTACATACCTTTATTGTTCTTTCTCAAGGCATCTCTCATCTTATCCCACTCAGTTTCCCATTTTACTAAAATCTTGATTGTGTCGGGCTTTTGCAAGAGAGGCAGGACCACTGAGAGATGTTCCAAAGCATTATTGATTGCCTCAGCATCATGAAGCAGTGAGAACGTCTTCACCGCATGAGTTAGAGGTCAGGTGTCCATGGTCAGTGGTCACAAGATCACAGGTTACAGGAGTTTTTAAAGGTTTATTAGCCAATAATCTACTGCCACACATTGTTGTTTTGTTTTTTTCCACACCAGTAGTTACTTAAACTATCACACATCCTGTCGCAATGCGGGCTTTCTTCTCCAATCCTGTAGTGACACACAAACTACTTGCTACACCTTGAAACCTTTTACTGTTTCTATAATTACTTGTTTATCCAAACTTGAAAACCTTAGAACTTTTCCCTACCCTAGCTTAATAGGTTTCTATCTAAACTACAAACGCACATTTTTGCTCATGGTCTCTAAATTTGGAAACCTTTTCCATGGTCTCAGGTCGAGCCCTGTATTCTTTTTTGTGTTTGGGCCTGCATGCACAAGATTTTGAGAATTTTCTATGCCTTGATGTCCCACACTTAATGTCCAGATCAAAAGACTCAGTTAGACTCCTCTAATTTCAAACCGCTCTATTATGGGGTTTCACTCTGTACAAGTACAGCTGGGACTTGGTTTCAGCTCTCATCATCTTGGCATTGCCGAGGTGGAACTGTCATCAAAACTCAACACCTGGCTATCACATCTTGACAGAGCACACCTTAAGCCATGACAAAAGATAGATCTCCTAGGAGTTGACACCATCTCTAGGCTGTTCCATCTCACGGACCATACAGATACGCCAGCAGGGCTCCTTGAATTTATTGACCTACCAATTCGATCAAAGGTTAAGGAGTGACTCCATCTTGTGATGCCCTGTTATACTCTAGGACTAAGGACGGAGGTTTAGGTCTGACGAGACTGGTGGGACTCAACCCCTGCCTTCAAGCTAGGAGACTCCATAGACTGGCTCAATCTTCAGATGAAGTAATCAAGGATCTCCTAAGAGGAGATGGTGTAGAATCATGAGCTGTCAAGAACTAAAAGCTCAGTTTTGCCGGGAGAGAACACTGTGCTCAGCTTTTGGTTTGTGTGCTTGTGCTTTAGTCGCTTTGCTTGAGGCACATGCCCTGTTCATTTTCTCTTTTCCCAGAAAGGAAAGAACCTACTGCAGCAACTGCCTGCCTTTTCCTGCACCTCTGCAACTGAGGGCCCAGCTGAGCCTGACCCCGGGCTGATCGAGCTCCAGGCAGAGCCTGATGTCAGCTCTGATTCGGCTGAGCAATCAGAAAGTTCTGGCACTGCAGTGGATGATGACTCGGCAAAGGTCGACAGGGCAGTGACTGAGGATGTGGCCATCACAATCGTTGAAACTGGAGAGACTCGGCATTGCAAATACGAGCACCACGCCCACTCCCACTCCCACTGTGATTCATGTTCCCGCTATGGATTTTTTTCCAGAAGAGTGGTATTTCTCCTGAGCAGCAGGTGAGCAGCAGGTAAGCAGCCTAGGGCCAGGCCTGGAGGCCTCCCAGGATCGTGTGCCCCCTCAAGCCATGGCCACTGGGATCCTTCAGCCTTTTAGGCCACAACAGTGTGGCAGGAAGGGAACCACTTCTTGGGGGAAGCTGGGGAAGTTGCTCCCTTGGACTGCACTCCAAGTCTTCCCCATGCCTCTTCCAGGGGCTTCTCCAGCAATTGTAAAGAGCATTCACCAGAAACTGGCGTCCTATGTCACTGTGGATGCCAAGCTGCCCATTAACATTGTGAGGCTGGCTGAAGAACACCCTGCTGATGCAGTGCTGAACCTCCTGCACTGTGCCCCAATGTGTGACCAACTGCCTTGAGAGCTCAGGGGTCACCAGCTTTTAGGGCCATTGCCCCGGACAGCCTGTGCAATGGGGTCTGCCAGATAGGCGGAGAGGTCCAGGACCCTTGGGCCTCTGTTTCCCAAGCCTGCTGACAATGCTCCCTCCCTGCCCTTCAGGATACTGGGTCTCTGTCATCTGGGCCCCCAGAGCTGCACAGGGCAGGGTAGTGTGAGTGAGATGGCCCTGACACCATGCTCTGATCCCACAGAGCTGCTGCAATGATGTGGAGTGCCATAGGCTCATTGGGACTAGCAATGGAGAAGGTGCTGCTGACACTGGTCTGTGTAATGGAGCACTGGCCACTATACAGGATGAGCACCTCTGATGGGGACAACAAGGACGTTTTTGCCCCGGCTGTGAGTTTCTGGAACTGGCCTTTGCTTACTCCTAGGTCACCTCTCCAGCAGCTCTTCATCCTCTCCCGCCTCAGGTGCTGGATGGAAATCTGGGCTAGGGGCAGGCTCAGGGGGCACCAGGACCACTGCTCCCCCTGCATCTCCCTTGGGACCCTGCCACATGGACACCTCAGCACTGAGAGCTGTCTCGGGTTGCTTCTCTTGCAGGCAACTCTGGTGCTTTGGGTGATTGTCCAGGTGCCTCAGCACCATGAGGCAATGATGCACTCTTCCCACCCTCTGTTTACGGCTCTGCTCTTGCATGTTGTCATCACCACACAGCAGATGTCAGAGGAAGTTGATAACTTCTGGTGAGCATGCTGGGAGGAACACCATCTTCCCTGAAACCCCAGCAGGTCCCAGTCCTCCAGTCTTTCCCATGCTCTTGTAGTCGGCACCAGTGCTCCCAGTGTGACCTGAGTTTGCTCTGCATGCAGGTTCGCAGTGCAGGCCGTGAAGGCTCTGCTCTGCAGTCTGGAGTATGATATTGAGAAAATGTGTTTATTATTGAGTCTTAAGGGGTAATAGAAGGGAAGCGAGTTACAGGAGATGGTATTTTTGAGGGAAGGGAATTAGAAGAGGGGAGGATGTTGCTGCCCATATGGTCAGCTCAGACAGCACAGGTGTATATGCTTGTAAAAACCTGTGAATTGACATTCTTAGTGATTCTAAGTATGCGTGTGGAGTAGTACATGCTTTTAGAAAACTGTAGGAGGAAAGAGATTTATTAACCTGCAGGGGAAAAAACATTAGCTCATTATAGCTTAATTACTCATCTATTGGAGGTGGTGAATTTATCAAAAATGGTGGCAATTATGTACGTTAGGGGACATCAGGCAGGGCACTCCCTCCCAGGCGGTGATAGGAGGCGATTGGCAGATGAAAAACCTCAGAAAGCAACATTTCTGGCACAGCTCTGGAAGATCCTCCCTCTGCTCCCAGTCACTCAATCCGTGCCAGAGAATCTGTCATTTCCGCCAAGGGAGCTGGAGATAATTAAAACTAGTGGGGCAGAGAAAAAAAGGGATAATTGGTTTACAAGGGATGGCAAAAAATCAATACCGGAAGCTTTGGCCCTACAAGTCGTAGAACACCTCCATGAAGGGAGTAATTTGGGTTCCTGAGGACTAGTAGAAGCCTTCCTCAAGATGTATGTTGCTGTGTCTCTTGTGAAATCTCCATCAACAGGATACTCAGCTAGCACAGCCTCTGCTTTTGAACTTTGCTGTTCATAACATCCAGGCAGAGGATTTAGTCCTGGTTAAGGAGTAGAAAGAAGCACCACTGGTGGTGAAGTGGTGGACATGGACCTTTCCAAGTGTTTGTAACCACAGAAACAGGTCAAGACAGCTGAGCATAGGCAGATACACTCTGGTCAAGGTCTCTAAGCCCCAGAGATTTGGACATCTCAGCTGGAAGAGAAGGACAGGAGGCCGTGACTGACACTCAGCAGGAGTGGCCCGGAGCAGCAGCCAGTGCATCGACATCAAGGGAAGCCCTGTGTGCCTACCCACAGTCTGTCTGCTGAAATAGTATTGGCATCCCTCTTTTAGAATCTCCACTCACTGGTGGCTACTACTTGCTATCACTGTTTTCCTTATCTTAAGTGGCTTCTGTGCCTCCACTCACCACAGGTAGTGCAGAAGACAAGGTGAAAATTTGACTAGGTCATTAGAATACACTATTATATTATTTTTCTTACTAATTCTGCTTTTATATTGTCAGCAAAGTTTAGACCAGGAGTGGAAGAACCAATTTGCAGCCTTAGGAGAAAAAGTAGCAAATTTTTCTAACCTTAGCAATTGTTGGGTCTAGGGAGGGCCAGGAGCAGGGTGGTGATTTGCTCTGGTGCCTGTGACATCACAAGCAGTGGGGCTGTTATATACTCTAGGTGTCTGTGACATCACAATGATGGGGGTTGTCAGGTACTGTGGTACCTTTTACATCACAAGGAACATGTTTTCAAGTATTTTGGTGCCTGTAATGTCACAAGGAGCAGGGCTGGCTATGATGTGCAGATGCACTTGTGATATGACCAGGGGCATAGCTTCGCTCATGTGCTCTTATGCCTGTGACCTCACAAGGAGCTGGGCTGTGATGTGCTCTTGTGCCACCGATATCACAAGGAGCAGGCATGTGATGTGCTCTTGTTCCTGTGACATCACCAGGAGCCAGGCTGTGATGTACTCTAGCAACTGTGCTGTCACAAGGAGCAGGGCTCTGATGTGCTCTGGTGCCTGTGATAACACAAGGAGTGGGGCTGGCTGTTATGCTCTGGTGCCTGTGACATTACAAGGAGAAAGGCTGTGATGTGTTCTGTTTCCTGTGATAAAACAAGGAGTGCCACTGGCTGTGATGTTCTCTGGTGCTTGTGACATCATAAAGGAGCACCACTGTGATGGGCTCTGATGCCTGAGCATCACAAGGAGTGGGACTGGCTGTGACATGCTCTTGTGCCTCTGATATCACAAGGAGTAGAATTATTGTGTTTTTTTGTGCTGAGGACATCAGGAGAAGGGCCATGATGTGCCTTTGATCCTGCAACATCAAAATGAGTGGGGTTGTGATATGCTCTTGTGCCTGTGAAATCACAAGGAGCAGAGCCCTGATGTGCACCCATGCCTGTGACATCATAAGGAGCCGGATTGGCTGTGATATGATCTGGTGGCTGTGAAATCACAAGGTACAGAGGTGGTTGTCATGGGCTGTGGTGCCTGTGACATCACTTGGAACAGGTAAGGTTGCAATGTGCTCTTGTTCCAGTGATGTAACAAGGAACTGGGATCAGCTGTTTTGTGCATTGATGCCTATGTCATCACATGGAGCAGGGCTGGTTGTCATATGCTCTGGTGCCTGTGACATCCTAGGGAGAGGGCTTCTGATGTACTCTGGGGCCTATGACATCAGAAGGAGTGGGATTGCCTGTGAGGTGATCAGGTGGCTGTGAAATCACAAGGTGCAGATGTATTTGTGATGTGCTCTGGTGCCTGTGACATCGCAAGGAGCACCACACTGATGTGTTTTGGGGGTTGCGGCATCACAAGGAGTGGCGTTGGCTCTGAAGTGCTCTTGGGCCTTTGAAATCACAAGGAGCAGCGCTGTGATGGGCTCTGGTGGCTGTGACATCATAAGGAGCAGCACCATGATGTAGCCTCATGTCTGTAACATCCCATGGATCAAGGTTGTCACATTGTCTGGTGCCTCACAAGGAGCAGCACTGTGAAGTGCTCTGGTGCCTGTGACATCACAAGGAGGGGAGCTGTGATGTACTCTGGTGCCTTTGTCATAAGAAAGAGAAGGGCTGTGATAATGCGAGGAGAGGGGTTGGCAGAGATGGGCTCTGGTGCCTCTGACATCACAAGGAGAGGGATTGTCTGTGATGTGGTGTGGTGCCTGTGACATCACAAGCAGGGGAGCTGTGAGGTATTCTGGTGCCTGTGACATAAGAAGGAGAATGTGGGAATACACAGGACAGAGAGTAAAACAGACTTAATTAGCATAGCTGGTTTGATAACCAAGATGCCATGGCAGGAACAAACAGAGCTTTGAAGATTACAGAAGATGGGATTAGACCTGCTTGTGGGAAGAGAAGTGATTCAATCAAACTTCTGCAAGCAAAAGATGTTGTAAAACGTATGAGTTGTCTGTGTGATTTTTAACCTCATTGTTGTAGTGAAAATTATTAACCTTTCTGAAATGGTATAAAAGCTTTTGGAAAATCTGAGTAAAATCAAATTCTGATCACCGAATCAGTCTTCCTGTCTCTCTATCAATCATCAGTAGGAGAAGGGCTGTAATGTATTCTGGTTCCTGTGGTAACACAAGGAGTGAGAGTGGCTGGGATGTGTTCTGGTGCCTGTGATAGCACAAAGACCACTGCTGTTATGTGCTCTGGTGCCTGTGATGTAACAAAAGGTGTGGGACTGGCTCTGATGTGTTATTGTACCTGTGACATCACAAGGAGCAGGGTTCTTATGTGATCTGGTGCCTGTGACATCACAAGGATTAAAGTCGTCATGTTCTCTCGTGCCTGTGACATCATGAGGCGCAGGGTTCTTATGTGCTCTAGTGTTGTGGTTTGTTCCTGAGTGGTTTGTTCCTGAGCCCCCTATAATCCCCACACAATTGGTTTGGCCCTAAGGCAGTTCCCTCCCTTTTTCTAGACCCTTGTATGCCAATTTTCATTTATCTCAGCCCCCTTGTTTGTCAATCAATGCTGATTTCTTTCCCCGTTCCAGAGAGTTCCATGTTCCTCGATGCCCTGTTGGCCCCCTTGAATTGTATCCTCCCCTTGTGTTCCTCCATTGGCTAAGATTTTGTGAGCCCCTCCCTATGATCCTCCCCTGTGTGATGATGATTGGTTGCAGTGTTGTATCCACCCCTCGTTCAACCCCGCTTAAAAAGCCATGTCTCCCCCTGTGATTGAGGCTCTCTCTCCCTGAACCCTTTGACAGTAATAAACCTCTGCTGTTGGAACCTCAGATTGAGAGTCTCCTCATCCTCCTTTGCCTGGTCCCTGATGTCACCCTACTCCAGCATCCTGGGGCCTACAGCCATAAAGGTCCTGCCTAGGGCCACCTTAATGGTTAGGCAGCTCCCCACACCTGATGCAGAGGTGCCCCATTTGGACCTAGCCAGGGCATAGGAGACTTGGGGAATGCATCATTCTGGTGCCTGACATTACAAGGACCAGGGCTTTCATTTGCTGTGGTGCCTGTGACATCCTAAGGAAAGGGCTTCTGATGTACTCTGGGGCCTATGACATCAGAAGGAGTGGGATTGCCTGTGAGGTGTTCTGGTGGCTGTGAAACCACAAGGTGCAGATTTGGTTGTGATGTGCTCTGCTGCCCGTCACATCCCAAGGAGCGGGTCTGTAATGTGCACTGGTGCCTGTGACATCACAAGGAGCACTACACTGATGTGCTCTAGGGCTTGCAGCATCACAAGGAGTGGGGTTGGCTCTGAAGTGCTCTTGGGCCCTTGATACAAGGAGCTGGGCTGTGATGTACTCTAGTGCCTGTGACATTACAAGGTCTATGCTCTGGTGCCTGTGACATCAGAAGGACCAGGCCAGGTTGTGATGTGCTCTGGTGTCTGTGACACCAGAAGCAGAAGGGCTGTGATGTGTTCTGGTTCCTGTGATAACGCAAGGAGCAGGTCTGACTGTGATGTGCTCTGGTGCCTGTAACATCACAAGGAGTGGGACTGTGATATACTCTGGTGTTTGTGGCATTACAAGGACCTGGATCAGCTGTTTTGTGCTCTGGTGCCTTTGACATCATAAGGAACAAAGGTGTCATGTTCTGTGGTGTATATGGCATCAGAAGGAGCATAGCTGACTGTGATATGATCTTGTTTATGTGACATCACTAGGAGCATGGCAGGTTGTCATGTGCTCTTTACCTGTTACTTCAGAAGGAGCAGGGCTATGATGTGCTTCAGAGGGAACCAGCTGCTAGATGGTTTCATTAGTCTTTCACCCCTAGACCCAGGTCAGATGATCTATTTGCATGTAGGGACCGCTGCAGACCTCTACCAGCGTTTCTTCTGGCTTCGCCCTGCCCAGGCATAGTTCACCATCTTTCAGGTCCTTGCATAGATGCTCATGCTCCGCCTCCCTGGCCCCAAGAGAGGGTGATGGGTGAGACGGGCCAGTGGTGTGGCCAGGGATGCCAGGTGTGACATGCACCCCGGGATCCCATTTCAGTTGGCGGGCACTGGCCCTCACTTTCATTGCACCATGAGCTTTCAGCAACAGCCTCTGACAACCGCCCCATCTAGCATGTGCTAGACTCCTTGGTCCATGTTTCAAGATGCATTGGGTGGGTAGCAAACATTGCCATGGACCCCAGGCACCTAAGAATGGCCCATGAGCCTGGCCCAGCCATGCCACATGGTTGGGGTGCACTGAAGACAGTCTTCCCTGGTTGACAGCAGTGCCAGGGGCCAGCAGGTCCAGCCCCTGCATCGCGCGTGAAATGCTAGGCTCTGATGTGCACTACGGACCCTGACAGCACTAATGTGAACCCGACTCCTCTTCCTGGAGGAATTCCGGGAACACCTCCAGGAAGCTGCTCTGAGACAGCCACTGACTACCAGGAAGGACTTTCTAATAGCAGGTGAGATCTGATCCCCCAAAAATCACCCCAAAAATCTCCCCCAAATCACACCAAATAGCCCCCAAACTGGCTTCTGCATCCCCCCCAAACCACCCCAAAATTGCCCCAAAAATCACCCCAAATTTGCCCCAAAAATCACCCCAAAACCCCTCAAATTTTCCCCAAAACCCATCCCAAAGTCCTCCCCAAAATTACCCCCACATTTGCCTAGGGATCCTCAAAAATTCCCCAAATCACCCTAAAAATGCCCAAAATCACCCCCAAAATAACCCCA
>WBMY01008189.1:37943-49804 GCA_013397315.1 Donacobius atricapilla | reverse complement strand
CCCCCCATCCTAACCACTTTAGAAACTTGTCCTAAAATTTTGAGCTTTTCCTGCTTTCTATTCAACAGGTAAAGAGCCAATACTGGCACTGAATTCTCTCCATCTCCGCCTTCACCAAATCTTTCATCAGCTTATTGACTTCTCCTCCCAAGCTGCCTGCAAACTCGAATAAAACCCAAGGAAATTAAGGATTAACGTGCACAAAATACTCAATTGTGGCAGAAAACCCCCTGCAAAGGGGCAGCCTGAGGGGGTTTCACAAACCTGATGGCTCAAAAGTTACACAGCTGCTTTCAGCAGCAACTGAGGTGTCACCCTGATTTTTTCAGCCTTCTCTTCTGTTCACATTTTCATAGTTTTTAAGTTTTTCTCCCGCACGGATGATGTAAACAGAGCCAATGTTTTCATAAATTCAAATATAGTTTACATTCTTGTTCTTAGAAATACAGACAACTAATAGACAGTTATCTTAACCAACGGGATGGGGAGAGGTATCAACCTTCTCCCCCAGTCCCTAACCTTTGTAAAAACACTATAAAATAGAATCAAATCTCTTTAAATAAACAGTTCGTACCTCCTCACCGAAGTGTGTGGATCTGTGTAACAAACAGCATCGCTGAGGGAAGTTAAAGGCCCACTTTTGGTCACTCTTCCCCCCCAAAAATCCAGGCCCCAGTGCCTCACCTGAAGCGTTTAAGGTGCAGCCGGAGGACCTGAGGTAGTCTGTAGATCAGCAACTGCTTTTTAGCTTCACTCAGAACAAGAGGTTTGGGAGAAGATTTTCGCCGTTTGCCTGCCAAAAAAAAACCCCCCCCAAATCGCCCCCAAGGCAAAGATTATCAGGATCCAATTAATTCCCCAAGGCAAAGATTATCAGGATCCAATTAATTCCCCAAAGAGCAAAACCAGCACAGGGTGAACTCTTTCCCCAGCAAGGGGATGGCCACGGGAATAAACATTTCTGAATTCCTCCAGAACTTCTGTAGGATGCAAACTCTCCCTTCTCCTCATCACACAAACATTTGTCACCTCTGAGCTGTTCCTGCTGGAAAAGCACCAGGAATATTAAGCCAAAGATATCCTGGGCTGCAGCAGTTCCAGCAGGTGAATCCCAGCTCACAAATATTCCATAGTTTGAAGAAACATTTTGAAGAAATATCCGTATTTTGTTCTCTCACAGAAGCTCAAGAGCATTAAAAAAAAACGCTCCCAGCAACAGCAAAGCTGGAAAAAAGGAAGAATTCCTCCCTGCCCTTCCCAGGGATTCCTCTTCCCAGGAAAGGCTGGAGCAGAAGGGGCCAGGTGGCTGCCAGAGCTCCCAATTAGGACTGCACTGTTAATTGGATTTGTGCCCCTCAGTGCAGCCCCAACTCCTGTAGCAGCTCCTGGCACTTGGGGCCTTTTCCTTGACTCTTTCCAGCTGGAAAATGTTTCCTGAGACATTCAGAATTCCTTAAAAGTCATTTAGAGTTCCTTCAAAGTAATTTAAAATCCCTGAGCCATCTAGAATTCCTTAAAAGCTATTCAGAACTCCTGAGCCATTCAGAATTCCTTAAAAATCATTTAGAATCCCTTAAAAGCCATTCAGAATTCCTTAAAAGCCACTTAAGAGGTCCTGAGCCATTTAGAATTCCTTAAAAGCCTCTTAGAATTCCTTAAAAGCTATTTAAAATCCCTGAGCCATGTTATTGCCCAAAAAATGACATGACAGGGCCAAAAAATGACATTTCAGAGCCAAAAATGACATGGCAGTCCCCAAAAAAGACATTTCAGAGCCCCAAAATGATATGGCAGTGCCCAAAAATGACACTGCAGAGGCAAAGAATGGCCCATCAGAGCCAAAAATGATGTGTCAGTGCCCAAAAATGACATGGCAGAGCCTAAAATGACGTCAGTGCCAAAAAATGACATTTGAGAGCCCAAAAATAACATGGCAGAGCCAAAAAAGTGACATTTCAGAGCCCAAAAACGACATTTCAGAGATCAAAATGATACAACACAGCCAAAAGCTGACCCATCAGAGCCCAGCCGGAGCCCCAGGGAGCCGAGGCCACCATCAGGAGGAGGCCAAGCAGCAGGAGCAGCCAGGAGAAGGAGCTTTCCCAGCCCTGAGGGCCCCAGTGCAGATCTCCAGCCCTGCAGGACGTGTCCCTGGCAGGGCACAGTTGTGAGCTCAATATTCCTGAGCCTGAATTTTACCTTGCTAACCACTGCCAGCTCCTTCCCCAAGGGAAAGTTTCTCTTTCCAAAACATCTCTCTGCGTTTCTCAGCACAGGCTCAGCAAACAGTGTTCCCTTTGCCAGAACAACTGTCCCAGGGGTTGTTTCCTATTCCTGACCCAGTGCAGAGCAGTGTCAGTGCCATGGAGCAAGAACAGACCTTTTTACACAGCGTGTTCTAAAAGAAACTGCTGGGATTGTAAATAAAGCTTCTTTCTCTGCTGACAGCTCCATGGAGTCAATCTATTTTGTGTCCTACCATAACAGACAGGGGACAGTGGCAGGGGACAGTGGCACTCACTGTTGCACTGGTCACAGGCGTAGATCCTCCCCTCCAGGGCTTCTGTCTCGGTGAATTTGGCCAACATCTCGGTGAGCAGGCACTCAGCCTGGGTGACGGGCACGATGCCCTTCTCCAGGGAATGGTAACGCTCGGGGAACTCCAGGGAGAGGTCCCAGAAGGGCTCCACCGTGTTGGATTTGTAGTTGCACGTCCTGCAGGTGACCTGGCAGGGGACACACAGGGACACCCAGCTGGGTGTGCAATGCTTTGAACCACTCCAGGAACCCCCAGGGCCTTGCCCTGCAAGAATAAACCATAGAGCCACAGAATTCAGGGAATTCCCAGAATCACCAGCTTGGAAGAGACCTCCAAGATCATNNCTGGGCACAGCACTCAGTGTCCTTCCTAAACTGAGGGGCCAGAGCTGAAAGGAATGACTTCCCTGGTGGTGCCTTGCAATACTACGTGATCTACCCCAGTTTTGCTTTCCCCAAATGTCTGTAATTGTCGTGGTTTCTCCTTTCTCTGTTGCCCCATTGGTTGTGGCACCCCTGGGGGCCTGCCCCATGTCCCCCACAGGGCCCTGCCCTTTTGTCCTGCCCCTGTGTCCTCGGACCATTGGTCCCTGACCCCGACTTAAACCTGTGCACATCTCTGATCTTGGTATTTTGTCCCTGATTCCCTTCGGCGTGTTGGAATAAACTCTTGCTGAATTTATCATCCTGTGGGGAATGAAACATTTCCAGCAAGGAACAGCACAGGAAAAAGGGAGCAGACAGCTCCACAGGCACTTGCACCTCCTACAGGAACCTTTGTCAAGCACGTTCAGTGTCTCGCGTGCTGGCAAAAAAAAAAATGTCACAAAGAGCTTGTCCAGAGGTGCCTCCTCATTTTCTTCCCAGACATAGGAACAACACCAGAAAAGGGCAAAAAAAAAATGCAAAGGCACCTTAAAAACACATTCAAACCCTAAAACTAGAGGCTCAGGACTTCTGTGCTTGTGCAGGCTTCATCCAGACGTGGCACAACTGAAGTGAATTTGTGCTAAATGTGACAAGGATGGAAATGGTGGCACCTCCACAGCAACCCAAGGGATTTTTTCCCTCAGGAATTGGGAAATTGGGAATTCCTAAGCCTCTCCTAAATGGGATCCTCAACGTGCAGAGCCTTTGCTCCTCGGTGTGAACAGCTTCAGCAGATCCCTGTGGAAAAACAATTCCGTACCTGACTGAGCAACTGCCCGTGGAAAATGGTGTTGACCACCTTGAGGACCTGCTTGGTGAGCTTCCTCTGCGAGAAGGGGATGAGGATCCTGCGCTTGGTGCCCTCGGACTCCAGCTCCTGCTGGACCTTGTCCAGGAGCTCGCAGAGGAATTCCTGAGCGTCCTGCTGGTCGTAGCCGCGGAACGCCGGGATCAGGCTCCACACGGAGTGCAGCATGGCGAAGGGGGACACCAGGGCCCACTTGCCAGACCACATCACCCTGAAGAGCGTGTGCAGCTCGTGGCAGAGGGAGATGTGCTTCGACCTGGGCTCCTTGGGCTGGATCAGCTCCAAACTCCGGCTGATGGAGGAGCCCCCGTTCAAGGCCGGAGAGCTCTGCGTGCCGGACGAGCCCACCTTGTCAGGCTTGCCCGGCTCCTGGGCAGCAGCCCCGTTGGCCAGCCTGCCAGGCATCCTGGCCCTCCCGTTCACAGTCTTAGCTAAAAGTTCCTCCGTTTCACAGAGATCAAGAGTCAAGAAACATTCTCGGAACTTCTGGAGGTGGCTGAGCACCTGCAGGATGGAGTTCATGTAGCAAGTGTTGCCCAGGTTCCTCAGCCCCGTCACCCCGGGCGTCATCAGGGGCTGCCGCCGGATGGAGTAGAACTGCCTGAATCTGCTGCTCTGCACCTGCCGTGAGGTAGGGGAAGCTGCGGCCACCTCCCTGAACTTCCTTGGGATCAAGCTCTCCCTGTGCACGTGGGACAGCAGCCTGGCGCTCTTCCTTGGGGGGGTGTTGGCCAGCTCCTCCAGGAGCTGCCTCTTCATCTCCTGCCGCCGCTGCCGAGCCGCCTCCTTCTTCTTCTCCAGCTCCTCCATCTGCTTCTTCTCCTTCAACTTCAGCTGTCCGCGGGAGCTCCGGTGGAACCAGGTGCGCAGAGCCCTCGCCAGCAGGGCCTGGCGCCGGTGCCACAGCGCCACCAGCATCTGGGACTGGCCCTGGGGGCTCCTCCTCCTCCAGGCGTCCTCGGCCAGCGCCATGGAGCGCAGCGTCCTCCCGCTCCTCTGCCCCTTGATGGCCGACAGCGAGCTCCTCAGCAGCTTCAGGTCGCCCTCGGGGTTGTCGTTGAGGACGTAGTCCTGGCAGAGGTAACAGAAGACGTAGAGCTCGTGCACTTCCATGGCCAAGGGGTGCCGGGTCTCCTGGAAGTGCCTCAGGGCGTGCTCCTCGATGTAGCGGCCGCAGGCCACGTGCGAGCACTTGAGGCAGGCCCAGAGCGACTCGGTGGTGTGGCAGTCCACGCACTGCCACTTCTGGGGGTTCAGGATCGAGTGGTCCTGGGCGAGTCGTAGCCGCCCCACATGTTTGCATCTATCCATGTCTCACAGGAGGCGTCGCTGCTCCGACCTGCCGGCGGTAAAGAACGCAAGGAAAAGGATTTGAGAGCTGTGACATGCATTTGAAATCTCATGGTGGGGTCATTGGAAAGGGTCCTGATTGGAAAGGTTAGGGTTAGGATCATCCAATCTGACTCCTGGCCCTGTACACCACACCCCAAATTCTCCTGGTTTGCATCTATCCATGTCTCACAGGAAATGTCACTGCTCCGACCTGCCGGGGTAAAGAACGCAAGGAAAAGGATTTGAGAGCTGTGACCCGCATTTGAAATCTCGTTGTGGGGTCACTGGAAAGGGGCCTGATTGGAAGAGTTAGGATGATCAAATCTGACTCAAAGTCCTGCATGGGACACCCCAAATTCCCTGTTTGCATCTAACCATGTCTCACAGGAGGAGTCGCTGCTCTGACCTGCCAGGGCAAAGAACGCAAGGAAAGCGATCTCCGAGCTGTGGCACACATTTGAAATCTTCTTGTAGGGTCATGGGATATCGTGAGTGGAAGGGGGCCAAAAGGATCTTCAGATTCGCCTCCTGGCCCTGCACAGGACACCCCAAATTCCCCACATTTGCATCTTAATCTCCCATTTACAGTTCCAGGAGATGAAGTCGTTTACCCCAAGTTTGCTCCCCCTCAGCCCAGTTTTGTTCACATCTCTCGGGGCCTGGGGCAGGGAGGTGCCCTTGGTTCCCAGGCCTGGAGAGGAATTGCTGCGTCTGACCCAAATGGGAAAGCAGCAGCTCACGCTGCGTGTGGGGTTTAGAGTTCTCCACCGAAGAACTGCAGGATTACAAATGCCCGAAAACCAGAGAAGCCGAAATCCTGAGGCATGGGTTAGATCCGAGATTCCCGGAGAACCGGGGATCCCTTTGCGCAGTCCCTCCCCGGCTCCGAGGGCAGGGCAGGAGGTCAGAGCTCCCAGGCTACTCACGGAGTGCAGCTCACACTTCCCTTCCTCCTGCACGCCGCGTCCCGGGCGCGCAGCAGCCCCATCTTCCCAGGGATCCCGGGGAATTGAAGCACTGCGAAGTCCTCACTGCCAGGCAGCTCCAAAGCCCTGCAGAGAGAGGGAAAATATCCTGGTGATGCACAGAAACCAGCCCCGGGACGCTGGCAGGAGCATCATTAACCCCTGAGTGCAGAACTCGTTCATTCCAGAAGTAATTCCCTGGAATTACCCCCAGGAGCCCGAATTCTCAGATGCTGAGACACTCACACACAAAATTCCATTTCATTTCCTCCTTTCTTTTTTTTTTTTTTTTTTTTTGGGCAGGCTGGAAAAATCTGCTGATCACATGGAGCCTTCTTCACGGTGAGGCTTTTGTAGTGGGTGACCTAACATATGGCAGAGGGAAAAAACGGGAGTCAAAGAAAGAAAAAAAAAACCCAGGAGGAAAAACGTGCCCCTCCTGTGATCACTTGGAATTTTGGCTGCTTCGATCACTTGGTGAGAGACAGGGGGAGGAGAAGGGGGAAAGATTAAAAAAAGAAAAAGCTGTGCTGAGTTAAATTTCATTTCTAGGTGGTTTTTCGAACAACAAAAAGGAAGGAAGGAGGAGTTGGTAGGTGCGAACTGCAACAAAATAAGAACCACAGAGGAGAGAAAAATGGGGAAAAGGGGAAAAAAAACAGAGGTAGAAGAGACTGGGAAAATAGATCTGAATTAAGCTGGTTACACAGGGACCTAGCACACAGAATATGTGGCTAAAACATCATTTTATGAGGTGCAAAGTTCAGCACTTGCCGAAGCTTTGAGGCAGGGACTGAGCCCTCACCTGCACGGGTGAGAGGGAGCTGGCCAGGCGAAGGAAACGCATTTTTAGTAGCCCCAAATGACACAAATTTGCTTTAATTGCCACCTTTATCAGCGCTACTGCTGCTGAGGATGGAATCTCCTCGAGAAAAATCAAAGCTCCTCAGCTCTTCCTCCTGGACTCCACTGAAAGCTCAAGTGGCCACTTCAGCGCCCGAAGAACCATCGAGGTTTTTATTTAAACCCGCGCAGAAATTCCCACATTTCCCTTGGGCTGGGCTCATTCCCTCCAAATCCCAGGAATCGTGGAAAGGATTTTGGAAACCCTCACCTGAACAAAGGATTGATTTGGTCCCTTTTTTCCAAGTTGGAAAAAAATCCCTTCCCCACCTTTCTGCCTCCCTGAGCTTTTTTCTCCTCTTCCCTCTTAAATTTTCCTCCTCAGGTGTGGCTATAAAGATCATGGAAATTTCTTTAGGATCCTGTCTAGCCTCGGTGAGAGCAAGTGGCAGAAATTCCAGCTTGCAGGAGTGCAGACACTGTGGTAACATTGACAGCCTTCATTTACATAAAAGAATACTAATTATGTTGTATCATCAACATCTGTGATTCTGCTCACTGCCATATGCGACAGTGTGGGGAATTTAACCCTTCAGCCTCCCCAGGACACCAGATTTGTACTTTGGAACAAAAAAACAGGCCCGAAAGACACGATTTTTTTAGGGATTCATCACACAGCTGGTTGCTCACGGGCTCTGCGAAGTCTCAGCACACGAAATTTTTAAAAAACACTGAATTTCTCCTCAATTCCCAAGGAGGAAAAGCTGCTGGGTTCAGGCTCCCAGGAAACCACTCCCACAGCAGATCCAGGGAATCACTAAAAAAAAAAAAAATATTAAGGAATGGTGTTTGACAATGCAGGAGATAAATCAGCAGCCTTTTGTCAACTGCTCTGGCTTTTCCTGGGCTGGGCCAGGAGATTTCCTGCCTGGAAAAGGGAAGAGATTCCAACCACCCCAGTCAGCTGACAAAGCAGCTTTGTTATGGCTAAATTCAGGAATTCTCAGCACAAAAGCACCTTTGATGCTGCATTTGATATCCCCCCACCTGGTTCTCTTTAGGTACCCACAGGTAACTCCCCTAAAAATCCAAGCCATAATTCCAGGGGCATCTGAAAGTTAGGAAAAAATGGTGTTTATTTAACCCCAAAGCACTTGAATGAGAGGTTTTTCCTCGAAAGTGAAGCTTCTCCACCCACCAGGCTTCAGAGCTCTTCTTCACATTCAGGATTTCTCTTGCTGACTCATATTTTTGACTCTTTCCATGAAAAAACAAAAAAAAAAAAAAAAAGTGTNAAAAAAAAAAAAAAAAGGATTGGAACCAGCTCCCACATGTTCCAAAGGCAGCTGGAGCAGCTGCAGGTCCAGCCCTGCACCACAGAGCGAAATAAATCCCCGGAAAGGCTGGCACGGGACTAAGGAGAGAAGTTTTCCTCACTTTTCCACATGTACACAAACACTTTGTCACAACCTCCTCCCTGGAGCAGAGAGCTGCAGCTCCCAGCAGGAATTCCAAGGCTGGGATGAAAGGAGAACAGGATTTGTGAGTCAGGAGCCGCAAACACGGGCACGAGCTGAGGGAAAACCAAACCCAGAGATCCCAAACTGCTGCCCTGGGTGGGACAAGCCATGAGCAACACCGGGACTGAAGGATGGGCAAGGAACACCTCGGATTTGAAAAGCTCTGGAAAGAAACACTCAGAGCTCTGCTCTTTGTAATTATCGGGTTTAACTCTTGGGTTGGCATTTTATTTTTGGGGTTTGTTTTTTAATAAAAGCTTATTTTAAGGGATCTCTACAAAATCTTCCTTTTCTCACCTACTTAGATCTTTTCCAGAAAAGGGCTGGGGAAGGAAAAGAAGAAGGGAAAAGAAGAAGGGAAAAGAAGGAGAAGGGAAAAGAAGGAGAAGGGAAAAGAAGGAGAAGGGAAAAGAAGGAGAAGGGGAAAAGAAGGAGAAGGGGAAAAGAAGGAGAAGGGGAAAAGAAGGAGAAGGGGAAAAGAAGGAGAAGGGGAAAAGAAGCAGAAGGGAAAAGAAGGAGAAGGGAAAAGAAGGAGAAGGGAAAAGAAGGAGAAGGGAAAAGAAGGAGAAGGGAAAAGAAGGAGAAGGGAAAAGAAGGAGAAGGAATCACTTGGTTCCTCTGCCTGGAGGTGGGGAAGGAAAAGAGGGAGAAGGAATTTACTTGGAGCACTGCAACCCACTCAAGATGAGTCAAACTGAAATAAAATAACAGGCAATAAAAGCAAAATTGGGGTATTAGTTCAGCTAATAACATTTTAGAGCCTGTTTGAAAACTTCTCACCTTGTAAATCACTTAAACACTGGGGCAAACCCCACTCGCTTGCCTTGCATGGCTCAGAATCCTGGAAAAAACCTCACGGTGAGATCCTCTAACAGCTCCCAGAACCAAACACAGCAGGAACAATTTGGCTGCTGCCCCTAAAAGAAACCACCCGAGCTCACTCGGCTGCTTTGTGCCATTGTTGCACATTTGGAACCTGATTAAAGCCATCTGCAGGCATCTGGTGACAGCAGCTACTTTCTTTTTTGAAATAAATCTACAAGAAGCCAAAAAAAAAAACCAGTCCAGGGGCCAGGAGAGGTGCTGGATGTTCGACCCCGGAATGATGCTGCTTTTATTTGTCCAAAAGGTGATTCCAGAATCAGTAAGAGAGCACAAACTCCCGGAAATCATCTGCCAGGACAGGTGGGAAGCTGAGATTGAAGGATTTTTTTTCACTCATTCCTTCATCCCTCTCCTGGGAATGGCAGAAGTGAAGCACAGAACCTTTGGGAATTGGTGCCACATTAAATAAAGCACATTTGCCTTTTCTCCTCTTTTTTTTTTTTTTTGCAGCACTGTAGGAAAGAAAAAATTGTTGGATATTCTTGGTTTCCATCAAAACTACATAAGGAGTAGAGAGAATTTGGTCAAATCTTGGTGACAGGACAAGGGGGATGGCTTCAAACTGAGAGAGGGAAGGTTTAGGTTGGATATTGGGAAGAAATTCTCCTGGGATGGAATTCCCAGAGAAGCTCTGGCTGTCCCTGGATCCCTGGAAGTGTCCGAGGCCAGGCCGGAGCAGCCTGGGACAGGGGAAGGAGTCCCTTCCCTGGATGATCTTGAGCCCTTCCCCAAACCATTCTGGGATTCTGTGGAACAGGTTAAAAAATCCTGGATGCAAACCCCAAGCACCTCCCGCCCCAATAAATCACTTTTTATGTGGAACTCTCCAATTTCTGCTGCAAACACTCCAAAATGGAAATCTGGGGATATCAGAGAGATCTCCAAGAATTCCAGAAAAAAAAGAATTTTCTTCCCCTGATTGTTTTCACCTCCCTGTTTGTGAGGCACCAATTACTGAACCAGATGTGCAAAAGCAAACTTGTAATCTGAGCTGCCCAGAAAATGGGGAATAAAATCCTGCTCCAACATCCCCGCTCCGGTTCTGGCAGGAGCTGTCCCAAGAGGCAGCCACGGCAAAATCCTTCATTTACAGAATTCCAGAATCACCGAGGCTGGAAAAGCTTCCAGGATCATCACGCTGTGCCTGATCCCCACCTTCCTGTCACATTCCTCGGACACCTCCAGGGATGGCAACTCCAAACCTTCCCGGGCAGCCCCTTCCGGGGAGAAATTCCTCCTGAATTCTTCCTTGCTTCCCAAAGACACCAGAAATGACAATTTTTAAGGAAAAAACCCTCTCACGTAATTGATGTTCTGTCAGAAAACAGGAATTGCTGTTCCAAGGAAGGAGTGGCACCGTCACACCCCCTTATCCCCCGTCCTCAGAGACCCTCGTGCTCCAGAATTACTCACTCAGAGCATGGAAAATACCCAGGAAAAGAGGCAGGACTCTCATTTCCCTGCTCTTTCTTCAAAAATCCAGCAGGGTTTCTTCCCTTTACTCCTCTCCTTCAAACCCTGCTGGGTTCAGATTTGCAAATTCCATCCCCGAGGAGCAACAGTGGTCAAAGAGATTCTCCAGAGAGATTTTTTTCCAATTATTCTGGAGCTTTTTACCTGAAAACTCTCAGGCTTTCTATCCCAAAATCACAGCTTTCCCTCTCTCCAGGCTGACTCGAAAGCCAGGAAAATTAACAAGGAAAAAAAGAGGAAGACAAATCCTCCACCTGGATCTCACCAAGCCCTGGGAATTCCCAACTTTCCCGTGCCAGGAGGGAGGCGAGGATCCCACGGGAGCCATGGAGAAATTCCTGCTGGGACTGGAGGACTCCGCACCCCACCCAGCCGTGCCAAACTCCAGCTCTGACCACAAGGGAGCCCGAGGAAAATGGGATTTTCCTGCCAACTTCACCAGCAAGTTCAGGTTTATGAAGTCCTCCCAGTTAATTCCAATTCTGGAGGCATTAAACTCTTCCTGGGAGCTCCCAAAATCCACTCTAGGCTCAAAGCTGGAATTGTCAGGAATCAGTTTTCAAAGAAATATTGAAAAACCCTGACCAAACAACAACAACAACAAAGTGTCAAAAACCCCAAAGCATTCAGATTAGGAAAATCCTATTTCCTGCATTGGCAGCATTCCTGGTGGGAATAAACAGGATTTCTGCAGGATTTGGTTGTCTGGATCCTGCCAGGAAGCTGAAGTTGGCAGATTTTGGCCCATCTTTGACTTCAGAGCACAACAAATATAAAAATAAAGCATTTTCAGGTCCAGCCTCCACATCAACCAATCTGCTCCAGATAAATGAAGTTCTCAGGGAAGGGAGTCCCAGGGATGAAAAACCTCTTTTCCTTAAAACTCCGGAATTCTGAGCACTTTAGAAAAACCTTTAAGGTCTTCAAGACTGCTTTAAATACAACTCGGGGCTTCGTGTAAACTGGAATGTGCTGTCACCTCACCTCGAGTGAAAAGAGAATTAAATACTGCCATTCCTACAAGCTAGAATGGATAAAATAATCCAATCCTGCCTTTTTTTTTTTTTT
>WBMY01008189.1:26430-36813 GCA_013397315.1 Donacobius atricapilla | reverse complement strand
CCTGCTGCAATTCCCAGCAATTCCCTGCTGCAATTCCACAGCAATTCCCTGCTGCAATTCCCAGCAATTCCCTGCTGCAATTCCACAGCAATTCCCTGCAGGAACTCACAGCAAATCCCTGCTGGAATTCACAGCAATTCCCTGCAGGAATTCCACAGCAATTCCCTGCCGGAATTCCACAGCAATTCCCTGCCTCTTCCATCTGGAGAAGCCTGAAGCAATTACAACAAACCCACACCATCGGAATTATCAGCCTGGAGCAGGAAAAAGAACAATTAGAACGGGTTGAGAGCTGATTCTGACTGACAGAAAGTTCTCATTTCACTTTAAACCAGCTCGGCACAACCCAGGAATTCCCCAAGAGGTCTGTGTCCACAGGGGTGACAACAGCAGAGGGTGATGTCCCAAATCCTGAAGTTTTCCACTCCAACTTCCCTCCTGGAATAGCTCAGCTATAAAGCAGGCAGGAGAGGAACTTTAAGAGCACAAAATCAGCAGCACCGACTCCAAACCCGTTGGAAATTCACTTTTTTTTGCACCCCTCGTCCCCAGACTGTCGGGATTCCCACCAAACGCGGCATCTTTGCTTCCTTTCACACTTCCCACTGCCCAGGGATGCTGCTCCAGGGATCTGTGCCCCTGGAATAACGAAGCAGGGACGGGTTCAACCAAATCATCCCAAGGTGACAAGGCAGGAGCAGAGCTCAGCCGCCTTCCCTCAGATTCCCACTTTCCCTGCCTAATCACTCCTTTAAATCACAGCCAGCCACACAAATCCCTACATTTTCCAGCCTGCAGGAAGCATTTCTGCTTTTCCCCGCTCTTGAACCACCACGCTCCCACTCAGCACATCCCATTTATCACCGATCCTCAGGAAAACAACACATCCAGAGTTGAGGTTCACAGCAACAGTCCACAGATCATGGATTAAAAACACCAAAGCCCAGCCTTTTCACGGGGAAAATCCTACTCCGACCCAACAGCAACAAAATCCAACATCACTTCGGAACTGATCACCTCAAAGGTCTCCCCCAGTTTCAACGATTCCGCGTCCGCGAAGGCAGAGCCGGTTACACTCCGACCTCGAGCACCTCCAGCATTCCTGATAATTCTGCCTCAAACCCCCGGGAATTTCAAGGGAAAAGACCTCAGAGCCCTGCAGGATGCAGGGACCAGGGGAAGTTTGGCAGCTCCAGCACCCCTGAGCCAGGAGCCCCGAGCAGCGGCGGGATGGGGCAGCGGAACCGCGGCCTCTCGTAGGAGCTCTGTGTGACACACGCACCAAGAGGGATTACGGCACACAGAGAACACTCGCTGCCTTCTGGGGACTCCTCTGCTGCTCTTCTTGGAGCAAATCGCGGATGCATCGCGGCGAAACCTCTGCTGGATCGGGAAGGAAGCGGCTCCGGAGGTCCCAGCGAGGCATCCGAGCCATCTCGGGGGCCAAAAAGCACCAGGCAGGCCCAGCAGGCTGAGCCTGGTTCTCTCCCCAGCCACAAGAACTGACATTAAAAGAGGAAAGCACAATTCCATGGGCTGGGCTGGGAGCAGGGAAGGAGCTTCCGATGTGTTCAGGAGCCCGAGACAAAAACACCGCCGGGTTTCGCCAGCCCTCTCCGTCATTTGCCTCGCCTTCGCTCGCCAATCAATTATTTGGGTTTTTTAACCCCAAACGAGCGAGGAAGAGCAGCAGAAAATCCTCGGTGGGTTTTGTAAACGGCAGAATGTTTTCTGCGGGTTTTATAAACGCTGTGAATTGGTAAAAATGAGTAAATCACAGCCATTTATCCAATTTATCCAAGCGCAGCGAGGATTTGGGTGTTTGATTCGTCTGCCCAGCAAACCCCAAGGCGCTCCACGGGATTTCTGTACAGGATCCATAAGAATTCCCGGGATTTCTGTACAGGATCCATAAGAATTCCCACAGTCCCATATGGAGAGGGCTGCTGTGTGCCCAGCTCTGGAAATAGAAAATTTCTGAGCCCTCCACTCGGACCCTGGGGCTCCACCAAGGGCTTCTGTGTTTTCTTGCCAACAAAGAATTAAGGGATTTACACATCCTCTTCCCCTGCTCAGCCGCTGGGCCTGGTTTGTGCTGGGAAAAGCCAATCCATCCAGCAACCCCCGCTCTCCCCCAGCATCCAAACAGGGGCCTGAAGTGGCATAAATAAAACTAAAATTTGTGTTTTCCGCCCCAGCCTCACCCAAGGCTCGTGCCTCTGTTTTTCGGTACAAATGGGAGAATTTCACTTGTTCCAATCTACCTTTCCCTGCCATCTCCTAATGGAATTATTCCCGATTTGCACATTAGGAATCCTGTTCCGGCTGACACCCTTTTTTTATTTTTTTCTGAACTACAGGATGTGAGTGGCGCCTTTGTCCTGCCCACAAGCCGAGGTCGGAAGCAGGACCCCGATTTGTGAACTGTCAGGTTGTTAATCTTCCTTAAGAAGCGCAGATCAAGCCAGGCCCCATTCTGCAGCATCTGTTATTTTAATAAATTATCCTCCTAAGAGGTTAAAGTTCATCCCTTCAATTTGTCCTGAGACGAAACAACAACAGGACAAGGAGAGTCGAGAGGGAGAGGTGAATTTGGGTTTGACGCCACAAAAGGCTGTTCCTAAACCCTTCCAATCTGAGATAAACAGGATATTTCCTCCCTTATCCTGACTCATTTTCACATTGCCCAAACCAGCAGGTCCAGCCATCCTGGGAAGTGCAGGAAAAGAGCAGAACAAATTCCAAAGGAGATTTTTTTCCTCCCCTTTGAAAGCCACTTGCTGTTTCCATTCTCCATCATGAATATTTTATTTCCTCCAAATAAACTCTGGTGAGCAGGATCTTCATCCCTGCTCTGATTCAGGTGAATTAACTATTCTTAGTTAAATAGATTTGCTGCTAGTCTTAGTCTGATGACAGATTAACTCCTGACTGGTCGGATTATGGATTTACCTCTGGAACTAAATCACTTTTGAATTTGAGTTATAGCCATTAGTTCTTTCTAGTTCAGCTGAACAGCTTTTAGAGCCTCCTTTGTGTTTTTGAAAGAATGATTAAACATCATTAAATCCAAGCTCAGGGCTCTTTCTCACAACTCCAGGGAATAAACAGCTGATTTCAGGGGTTTTCTTGAGAACAGCGGAGTTTTACATGGATTTTTTTCAGCATAATTAACGCCATTCTAGATCTAGAATGTTTGTCCTTAAAATTAAAACACGTTTTTTGTGCTTGCGTGGTTTCAAAGGACATAACCCCCACTTTGTTCTCCTCACAGATCAACCTCCTCTTCCCACATGGTATCGCCATTATTTTTCTCCAGCTGCAGAGGACACAAAAAATTCACAGAATATCCTGAGCTGGAAAAGACCCACAAAAATCATGGAAGTCCAAATCCTGACTTTTATCCAGCAACCAGCAGACATTTCAACACGGTTTGCCCTTAAATGAAACACGAAATATTCTAAATACAACACCAGCAATGTCCCTGCCACCAGAAGCAGCCACGAAGAGGAATCCCAAAAACAGAAATAACCCCACCTGTAACTGCCATGGGAAGTTCCTGGATGCTGAAATCCGGGATTGAGACCCCCTCATCCCAAATCAGGGGGTTTTTCCATAACACAGCCCAAATTTCAGTTAATTCATCTTCAAGCAGCCCTTTGAGCCAGCCACGACATCTGAATTATTTAATTTCTCACTGTTAATGACTTGCAAAGCCCTTAAAACATGCAAAATCAGACCGCGCTCTTCAGTTCTACCACCACCCACAAATATATATCCAGATATATTAAAACACAGCCCTGGATTTGTGTAACTCAATCCTTACAGCCCTCCCTCCACCCAGAACCCTGATAAATCCCCACGGCGACGACAAAAGCAAACAAAATTAATCAATAAAACCCAGGAGCTCCTCATGCCATGAGTTACATCTGAGGAGGGCGGGGAGGTTTCCATGCCCAACTTTATTTGCTGAAGTTCAATGCGTGAAGAAATGATTTGGTTCTGGGGGACCCCAACACAGAACTGATCAATAAAAATATAATAATAATAATAATAATAATACTCGAGATAGGAGTCAGCCAAAACAACGTTTTCTTCATTCACACAGCACTTGTTCTTTAACCTGCGGCACAAGGTGCAGTTCTGAACCACCTGAAATTCCTGGATAAAGTCAATTCCTGCACCAGGCAAGAGCTGGAATGGTTCCAGCACATTCAAAGAAAATATTTACAGAGCCATGGAGTGACAGGACGAGGGGGGGTGGATTTAACCTGTCAGGGGACGGGTTTAGACTGGATATTGGGGAAAATTTCTTCCCTGTGAAGGTGGGGAGACCTTGGCACAGGGGGCTGTGGCTGCCCCTGGATGCCTGGAAGTGTCCAAGGCCGGCCTGGATGGGGTTTGGAGCACCCCGGGATGGTGGAAGGTGCCCCTGCCCATGGCACGGGTGGCACCGGGTGAGCTTTAAGGTCCCTCCCAACCCAAACCATTCCGGGATTCTGCCATTTAATACCAAAAAAAAAAAAAAATCACAAATTATAAAAGAGGTTCTCAGTTTTGTCAGGAATCATGGGAATGGAGTCAGGCTCACAGACACCGATCCCTGAGGAAAAAAAAATAAAAATAAGGGAACAAAGCCCCCAGGGCAGCACCGAGCGTTCCCCTCAGGACACTTTTAGGATTTCCAGCTAGAAGTCACTTATCCCTTCCTCACCCCACCCTGCCCAGCTCCTTCCACATCGCTTTGACTTCAACTCAAACCCTCCAATTGTCTCGGGAGGCTTTTCAAAGCCTGGGAGACAAGGGCACAACGCAATTAGAGAACAGCGTTTCTTCATCAAATCCAAAGCCGCCCATCGAAAGCGAGCGGGAAAACGCGGTCCCAAGGCAGCGCTGCTCCGTGGAGNATAATAATAATAATAATAATACTCGAGATAGGAGTCAGCCAAAACAACGTTTTCTTCATTCACACAGCACTTGTTCTTTAACCTGCGGCACAAGGTGCAGTTCTGAACCACCTGAAATTCCTGGATAAAGTCAATTCCTGCACCAGGCAAGAGCTGGAATGGTTCCAGCACATTCAAAGAAAATATTTACAGAGCCATGGAGTGACAGGACGAGGGGGGGTGGATTTAACCTGTCAGGGGACGGGTTTAGACTGGATATTGGGGAAAATTTCTTCCCTGTGAAGGTGGGGAGACCTTGGCACAGGGGGCTGTGGCTGCCCCTGGATGCCTGGAAGTGTCCAAGGCCGGCCTGGATGGGGTTTGGAGCACCCCGGGATGGTGGAAGGTGCCCCTGCCCATGGCACGGGTGGCACCGGGTGAGCTTTAAGGTCCNCGGGTGGCACGGGGTGATCTTGAAGGTCCTCCCCAACCCAAACCATTCCGGGATTCTGCCATTTAATACCAAAAAAAAAAAAAAATCACAAATTATAAAAGAGGTTCTCAGTTTTGTCAGGAATCATGGGAATGGAGTCAGGCTCACAGACACCGATCCCTGAGGAAAAAAAAATAAAAATAAGGGAACAAAGCCCCCAGGGCAGCACCGAGCGTTCCCCTCAGGACACTTTTAGGATTTCCAGCTAGAAGTCACTTATCCCTTCCTCACCCCACCCTGCCCAGCTCCTTCCACATCGCTTTGACTTCAACTCAAACCCTCCAATTGTCTCGGGAGGCTTTTCAAAGCCTGGGAGACAAGGGCACAACGCAATTAGAGAACAGCGTTTCTTCATCAAATCCAAAGCCGCCCATCGAAAGCGAGCGGGAAAACGCGGTCCCAAGGCAGCGCTGCTCCGTGGAGGGGATGGAATTGCCTCTCACCGGGAAGAAGGGATGGAATTGCCTCTCACGGGGAGGAAGGGATGGAATTGCCTCTCACGGGGATGGAATTGCCTCTCATGGGGATGGAATTGCCCCTCACGGGGAAGAAGGGATGGGATTTGTGCTCACCATGCCTTCAGCAGGGATGGAATTGCCTCTCACAGGGAGGAAGGGATGGAATTGCCTCTCACCGAGAAGAAAGGATGGAATTGCCTCTCACCAGGAAGAAAGGATGGAACTGCCCCTCACAGGGAGGAAGGGATGGAATTGCCCCTCACGGGGAAGAAGGGATGGGATTTGTGCTCACCATGCCTTCAGCAGGGATGGAATTTCCTCTCACAGGGAAGAAGGGATGGGAGCCATGCACTCCGTGCCTTCAGNGATGGAATTGCCTCTCACCGGGATGGAACTGCGTCTCACCGGGATGGGATTGCCTCTCACCGGGATGGAATTGCCTCTCACCGGGATGGAACTGCCTCTCACCGGGATGGAATTGCCTCTCAACGGGATGGAATTGCCTCTCACCGGGAGGAAGGGACGGAAGCCGTGCTCACCGTGCCTTCCGCAGCTCGGCTGATCCCCTGTAGAACATCTCAATTGCAAGGCCACAGCTGTAGCACACAACTCTTGGCTTGATCTTCCATGCTTTGCCCGAAAAGGGCAGAAAAGCACTAAAGCTTTGCTGCGGTAAATTGGTCTTTTGGAAAAAAAAAGAAAAAAACAACAAAAAACCCCAAAATAAAACAATCCCATCCTTGGCTACGCCCAGAGGGGGGGAAAAACAAGGGGTTTTTTTCAGTGCACAGGGTGAGAGGTTGAGAGTGAAAGTTTTTTGTGGTCTACACCGCCCCCTAAACAATTATTTCCTTTAAAACCCAAGTTATTCAGCGATTCCAGCCTTCTGGGGGGATTCCTGTGCCTGAGGATGTGTGCATTTTTCCTTTGGCCTTTCAGTCAGCAAACTCCCCCAAACCGCTGCAAAAACACCTCCTCGGTCAGAACCTTTCTTTAAATATTCCATTTGTTAGGACTGACACGTTACAAGACACGTTTCAGGGGAACTTGGAGCTGTCACATCCCTGGATTCCAGCTCTCCGTCTCCATTTGGAAAAGCAGCTGAAAGCTGAATTACAGAGCCAAGCAGGGAGACGATAAAAGTGCGTGGGGAGGAAGAAGAAAAAGCTCCTGGTTTGCAGAGATTTTTTACTTCCTCAGCCAAGCCAGACTTCTTGGTGATTTACAGCATAATTAGCTAATTAAAGGAACTCACCTAGCCAGTGTTCTTTTCAAAAAGCTCAAGGCGAGTCCCAACAATTTGCCGTTTTCTGAGGGATTTCTGATTTGTCACCAGCTGGAGGTGTAAAAGCTCACGTGCTCCTCTTTATCATCTCGCAAGCTAAAAGCTCATTACAACAATTGGGAAAAAAATATAAACTTTGCAGCTTTGTGTTATTTTCTGTCTACCACAGACGCTCCTTAATGCTGTTGCAAAAAAGGATTTATTTTTCCTTTCACACCCACCAGAACAGTGGGTTTTAATCTGAATTTTCCTCGGCGCACCAGGGTATCAATTACAGCAAATAAACAAATAATCAGCTTTAGTTCACCTAAAATTCCATCCCAAAGACACTGGCAAGGGGCAGAATCTCACCTCCAGTTTTACCTCCCCTCAATTTAAATCGGTTTTGTTTCCATGGGGTGTTCTGGCTGCTCTGTGCTGGAATTCCCTGGCTCCGGAGCCACAAAAGCCTCACCCGGGTCCATCTCCGAGCTAAAACCTCCCTAAACCCCAAAGTGAAGATCATTTGTGGGCACAAAGGGAAACATCCACCAACAACCTCTGAATGGGATTTTTAAACAATTTCTGTTCAACAATTTGGATTTGCTCAGCACCCTTAGGAGCAAAGACTCATTAAGGGTTTCACACTAATGAGGTTCCCCTTTCTTTCACTGGAATTCGAGGGTTTTTTTGGGGTTTTTTTTCTAGACAAGAGCCTGGGGTGAAGGGTTTGGGAAAGGCGAAGGGGTTTGGGAAAGGTGAAGGATTTATGAGTATCAGGCTGCTGAGATAAAAACATCTCCCGAGGTTTCATTCCCCAAAGGGGGGAAAAAAACCCAAACCAAAACAACCCAGCAACGAACCCAACCCTTCAAGCTGAAAGCCACAAAGGCTGTTAAACAAAGTGAGAGAACTTCTCATTCTCACCGGAGAGGATTCCTGCAGAAAATAAAGGATTGGAGGGGGGATCTTTGGAAGGACCCCTTTGTCCCATCCCTCCTGACCTCACTCACTGCTCCCAGTTACAGGCAAAGTGGTCAGAGCCCATTTATTATTTCTCTGTTTATTTACACCAATTTTAAACCAAACCCCTCAGTTTTGTTTTGCCTCAGAGCTGGGGTCAACTTCAGAAAAGCTTTCACACTTCCCCAAAGCTAAAAACACTCAGGAAGGAACGCACGCTTACATACCAGCAGCTGAATTTTGTAGTCGTTTTTTAGAATTTTGTAGTATTTTGAAGCATTTCCATTTGTTAACTGCTCTAAATCAATCCATTAACATCTTCTGGGGGCTGAGAAAACACTAAATTTCACTTTATGAGTCCCAGCAGAAGCCCTGTGACATTTCAGTGTAAAAACAGTGAACGAAGGGAGAAAAAAAGGCCTAGAAAAACAGGATCTAAAGGACATTTCCAGTCCTTTATACTAATAAACCACTTTTGGTGCTGAGAAAGTGCTTCTTGTCATGTGTTTGGAGGTGCTGAGACAACACAGGCCTGCTTAAAAATAATAATTAACAAGTGAGCGTGTTTGAGCGCCGAGGAAAACAACCTGCAGCGTGTGATGTGGGCAGAGCTGCAGCAGCCACAAGAAATGCTCTGAAAGAAAAGACACCCAGAGCCTGAATGTGCCTTTTCTGCCGCTGCTGAGCAATTGTCACCATTCCCTTCCCAACCCAAAGGATCCCCCAGCCCCAGCACACCAGGCTGGTCCCAGATTTCTCCATCCTCACAAGCGCTGGACCACACGGAGCCGGAATCTCAGCAGGAACTGCAGCAAGAGATTCCTTCCTAACAATCCTTGGACACACAACAGCCAAACAAATCCCCAGTTTGGGCTTCTTTGGCTCTTTTCTAGCCCCTAACCCTAACCATGTGTGACTATTGTCCAAGCCCTGCTCCTGAACAAGCAAAATTCTCTCGCAACAAACCCGAACTCGCACAAAACCCAGAAATATTCCACGCTGGAAAAATCTGCCAACTTCAAAACACCCTTTTCCACTTGGAGTCAGCTCGTATTCATTGGGAGAATGATCAGGGGAGGAATAAATGCACATTTATGGCTTGCTGAAAGCTTGCAGCCATCAAACGCTGCTCACGCTTGGCACATCGCTCCCAAATATTTGCACCCAGCCCGGTCTCAAGGCAATTAAAAACACCAAATAAAATCCCAAACGTTTTTTTGCTGCCTTCCCCTTCTTGGGTTTTTAAACATCACCTTACCTCTCTGACCCTGAATAAACCACAGGAGTGCAGCTGCCCAAGGCAGAGCAGTCAAATTGCAGCGAAAATTCCACACGGGGCAGCTCCCAACACTTTACAGCAACACTCATTTAAGCCAAGTTTAATCCACACTGCTCGAATCCACACGGAGTTTGTAATTCACAATTCCACTAGTTTATCCCCTCTCATCCTCCAGCTTTTTCCCCATCCTCATTCCCACATCCCAGCCACGTTTCCTCAGCTCTCAGCTCCCTTCCTCACCACCTCATTTTCGCTTCCAGCCCTCCCCAAAAATCATCCCTTTTAATCCCCTGGTCTCTGCCTTTCTTCCTCACAAGAACGACTGACTACTCCAGGCAAAATTCCCGCTGGACCCCATCAGTTTTCCCTGGAATCACCGCCTCTTTCCCGGGGCTCCAGCAGCATCTCCCCGGAGGCAGCGGAACGTGGAAGGACCGATTTTTGCATCGCTTCACACCAGACGAGCCCAGCGACTCCAGGCATCTCTCCCCTGACTAAAAAGCACTGCAAAGAACTCCGCAAAGTCAAGCCAACTTCCCACTCTCCCAGCTTCCAGCGTTTGGGATAACGGGATGCTTTCCCCACGCTGCTCGTCCTGGAGCTGTTTGGACACCGGGATCGGGCTCGTTCCCTACGTAAAGCGATTAACGGGCGCTTTTCCCTAAAATTCGCAGCTTTTCCAGCGCGGGGTTCCCGTTTGTAAGGGCTCGGTTATCCCCGATCCGGGATTCCCGCGGACCCGGGAGCCTTCGTGGCGGGGGGACACTTTTGGAGGTTTAAAAAGAGGGATTTTGGAGCAGTTTTGCTGCCTGGAGATGACCCCAAGCCCTCCTCCGATCAAGTTCAACTCTTTCCCCCTCTCGGGGACACTAACGCACGGCTTTTTGTGGTTGTTTTTTTTCCCTAAATAAACACAAACCCGCACCGATTTTTTTTTTTGCCCCGTTTTCGGGCGCTCTCCGCGCTCCACCGCGCTCAGCACGGAGGTTTCAGGGGAGTTTTTTTAAGGGATTATTTTTTTTTTACCCCCTCCCAGCAAA
>WBMY01008189.1:9047-19183 GCA_013397315.1 Donacobius atricapilla | reverse complement strand
CCATGCCAGCCCCCCCCGGTGCCCCCCTGACCGTGTCCCGTGCCGGCCCCAGGCGCACCCTGGCCGATATCATCATGGAGAAGATCACCGAGAAGCAGACGGAGGTGCAGACGGTGCTGTCGGAGATCTCGGGCTGCCCCATGCCCCAGCTCGACCCCCGTGTCCTGGAGGTCTACAGGGGTGTCAGAGAGGTGAGGCCGGAGCAGCAGAAGCCGCAGGCACCCCCCTGAGGTGCGAGGGAGGGGACAGCGCGCTCGTGTCCCTGCCGGCGCTGCCCCCGCTCACGGCCTGGCCCGTGTCCCTGTCTTTGAAGGTGCTGTCCAAGTACAGGAGTGGGAAGCTCCCCAAGGCGTTTAAAATCATTCCTGCCTTGTCCAACTGGGAGCAGATCCTCTACATCACTGAGCCAGAGGCGTGGACAGCTGCTGCCATGTACCAGGCCACCAGGTAAGGTCACCTCAGGGACCCTCTGACAAGGGATTTTTGGCTGTTTTTCCCCATAACCAGAGTCAGATTCACAAAACACCAGCCTGCCCCTGCCTGGCCTCCTTTCCTCATCCATCCCTTCATGCTTTGCTGCTGCCAGGATATTTTCCTCCAACCTGAAGGAGAGGATGGCCCAGCGATTCTACAACCTGGTGCTGCTGCCGCGGATCCGCGACGACATCGCCGAGTACAAGCGGCTCAACTTCCACCTCTACATGGCTCTGAAGAAGGCTCTGTTCAAGCCCGCGGCCTGGTTCAAGGGTAGGGGCTCTGCAGGGTCTCCTGGGGCTTGCCTGGGCACCTGAGGGGCTGTTGCATGGCAGGGACCCTGCAGCTGCTGCTGCAGCAGTGCTGATCTCCAGGGGCTGTCCCCAGCTCACAGGACAGAGCTCAGGGCAGCCTCTCCTGCCGGAGCTGCCCCGTGCTGGCCCCTCTGCTGCTGCCCCCCGGCTCCCAGGGCTCAGGGGGAAGGGGCTGAGCCCCGGGGTTGTGCCTGTGGGTGAAGGTGGTCGGTGTCTGACTGTCCCCCTTCCCAGGGATCCTCATCCCACTGTGTGAGTCCGGCACGTGCACGCTCAGGGAGGCCGTCATCATCGGCAGCATCCTCACCAAGTGCTCCATCCCCGTCCTGCACTCCAGGTGAGGCCCTGAGGGGCTGGGGGGAAGAGCTTTCCCTGGGTCCCTGGAGGAGAAGCTCTTGTGGTCCCTCCTTGGTCCCTGAGCCCCATCCTCCATCCCCGTGGCTTTGGCTCTGCCTGTTCCTTGGTCCCTGTGGCTTCTGCCTGGAGCCCTGACCCCTGTGGTCCCTCCTCTGTCCCCAAGGCTCCTGCCTGGCCCCACCTCTGTCCCCATGGCTGCAGCCCCCATGACTCTGCCCCATCCTTGGTCGCTGCAGCTCCAGCCTGGCCCCTCTCATGCCCCTTCCTTGCTCCCCACGACTTCAACCCAGCAGCGCCTGACCCTGTGCCCATTCTTCTGTCCCCGTGGGTCTGTCCCCTGACCCTGAGCGCCTGTTTCGGTTCCTCAGTCCCTGTGGCTCCTTGTCCTGATCCCAAGCCCCTGCCTGGTCCCTGTGGCTCTGTCCCTTGGCCCCTCACCCCTCTGGTGTCCCCATGTCCCTGTCCCCTGACCCCACACCCCTCTTGTGTCCCTGTGGCTCTGTCCCCTGNCCCTGTCCCCTGACCCCTCACCTCTGCCGTGTCTCTGTGTCCCTGTCCCCGACCCCTCCCGTGTCGCGGTGCCGCCGTGTCCTGAGCTGTCCCCGTCCCGCAGCGCGGCGCTGCTGAAGCTGGCCGAGATGCAGTACAGCGGTGCCAACAGCATCTTCCTGCGCCTGCTCATCGACAAGAAGTACGCGCTGCCCTTCCGCGTGCTCGACGCGCTGGTCTTCCACTTCCTGGCCTTCCGCAGCGAGCAGCGGCTGCTGCCCGTGCTGTGGCACCAGAGCCTCCTGGCCTTGGCGCAGCGCTACAAGGAGGACCTGTCCTCGGAGCAGAAGGAGGCTCTGCTGGAGCTGCTCAAGTTCCACAGCCACCCGCAGATCTCGCCCGAGATCCGCCGGGAGCTGATGAACTCCAAGACGAGGGACGTGGAAGGGGAGCAGGCGGCGGCCATGGAGTGAGCAGGGGCAGGCGGGAGCCTGGGATGCCGCTGGGAGCCTGGATCAGGAACATCCTGCCTGGATCCCGCAGCTCTGGGCGGTCACTGGGAGCAGAGTGCCCCCAGGGCTGGACTGAGAGACCTGTGCTGCTGTCACGGGGCAGGGCAGCCCCCGTCCCCCCCAGGAGCCCGGTGCCACCAGCGCTGGGACACTTTGGCTTGTTCCTGTACTCGGAAATAAAACCAGAGCCCTGCTGCTCAGCCAGGGCTGGCTCTGCCCGGAGTGCTCCAGCCTGTCCCTGTCCCCCCCGGCTCCTGGAACTCCTCGCCCAGGGATTTTCCCAAACACTCCAAGCCCCCCAGGATTTTCTTGCTGCAGCCACAGGGCCACCGTGCTCCCCTGGCCATGAGGCCACCTGCCTGGCCCGCCCCTGGCACTGCCCAAGCGCCACCTCTGCTGGAAAAGCCGGAGGGGCTTTTCCACGGGGCTGCCCTTCCCTGGCAGCTGCTGCCAGCTCTGTGCCTTGCAGCTTTGTGCCACGGAGAGGAGCCCCTGCTGCAGCGAGCTGTGCCCCGGGCCTGCCTCCTGCTGTCACCGCCGAGGGCAGGAGCTGCGTCCCCGCACACCACAGCCTCTTCCCCGACTTCCTGCTCGTTTTAAAGGCAGAGGCTGACGGGCACAAGAGGCACCGAGCACTTGGCACTCTCCTGCCACCACCTGAGCTGCTCCGGTGCCCGTCACCCTCCAGCCTGCTGGGAAGAAGGTGCTGCCTCTGCTCCAGCTCACCTGCAGGAAGGGGTTTGGCTCCACCACCATCCCTGAGCTGCCCCTGGTGTCCCTCAGGGTCCTGCCTGCCCCTCTCCCTGTCCCATCCTGGGAACAGCAGGGCTGGAGCTGCCAAGGGATCCCCAGCACCAGGGAAAGATCCGAGCCCCACCCAGGGAAACCCTCGAGCCACTGGGTTTTTCTGTTTGAAATATTTTATTGCAACATCACAGGGTTCTCTGGCTCTCCCAGCAGCGGGACGCGTGCGAGTGAACACCAAACCAGTTTTACTCTTAAATTAAAAACCTCATTTATATATATATAAAGAGAGGAAGACGTTTCTTTTTGCACAGCCAGGCTGTGTCCCAGCCCTCCTGCTCGCAGGAGGCAGCGGCTCCGTGGGTTTCCGGACCAGGCAGGCTCAGGGAGGAGCAGCAGCCCCACCTTTTTCCGCCGGATTTTTGTGTGGCTGCTGGCATCCAGGAAGGAAGATTTCCACCTCCTTTTCCACATCCCTCACGGCAGAACAACAGCCACATGTCCAGAGGTCCCCAGGCCGCAGCAGCAGCGTCTGCCTCCCATCCCTGTGGAGTCTCTGGCTCCTCCTGCTTAATTCCACTCTGTAATGGTTTTCTCATAGAAAAGCAGCATTATTTTTTTTTTTTTATCCCGTTTTACAATTTTTATAAAAAACTAACAGGATCAACAACAACAATACAAAAAAAAAATGCAGTAATTGCTTTCCCAACTCAAGTGCGCAGCAAAGTTTTCCGCCCTCCCGGGAGGCAGCTCGGATGCACGGCGGGTGAAGGCAGCCCCCTCCTGAGCGTGATCCGAAATCCCTGCCCTGGAGGAGTGGAGATGATGCATCCCAGACTATAGCAGCACATTCAAAGGTTTTCCTTAAATCCTAGTCTGATGCTTAAGCTACCAAAGGACCAACCAGCCTCCGAGGAGAGTCTCCCACTGCCCAGGGAGCCGGGGAAGGGGCGAGGGGGGAAGGCACTTTTTTTTTGGGAAGGAGAGGAGAGCAGCACCCAGGCCCCAGCGCGAGGAACGCCAGCTCTCCTCCCTCCCCGTTTCCCAGCAGTGAACAATAAATTAAGCAGCCTCCGTGGGCCAGCGGCAAAGCCGAGGGGACGGCGCCCGAGCCCGAACTCCTCCCGAGGCACGGACGGGGAGCGCGCCCCCGAAATCCCACGTCCAACAGCAAAAAACAAACAAGCCCCGCGGCTCCTCTCCAAGCAGAAGCAGCTGCGCAACCTCCCCCGGAGCTCTGGGGATGTGGCACGAAGCAATCGGGAGCGAGGGGCCACCAGGCAGCTGCTCCACGAGCCCCGCGGGGGGATTCGGGTCCTGCAGGGGGATCTGGGTCCCTCAGGGGGATTCGGGCCCTGCAGGGCTCGGCTCTCCGTGATTTTTGTCCCTGGCGGGGCTGGAAGTCGCCGTGAACAGCCCGGAGAGCCGGGGAACACCAACAGAGAAACAATTCCAAGTTCATGTGGGCTCCTGCTCCCCGCGCCCCGGCCGCCTGCAGCAGCTCCGAGCGCAAATCCCGCTCCACGTTCCCAGCCTGGGAAGGGCCCCTGGGAGGTGCTGGGTGGGCCGGGGGGGTGCAGCGAGCTGGGGGCGTCCAGGGAGGGGCTGGAGCTCTGGGGAAGGGCACTCGGTCACAGGTTGAGGTCGGTGACGTCCGTGGGGGTGCTGGTGGGTTGGCTGCCCTCGTACGCCGCCGTCTTGGCGCTGAATTCCAGCTGGGATTGGGATGCCTGCTTCAGGCTCTCGGCTAAGGCCGCCTCGATCTGCTCCTGACAGGTCTTCAGGCAGTCCTGCAACAGGGAAACACACAGGAGGCATCAGCCCTGAACTCCTCGGGGCGCGGAGCTTTGGGAAAAGCTCAGAGGGGCTGCTGACCCCACAGGGAAAAGGAGATTTTCTCCGTCAGCCTGTCCCTCCCCAGGCAAAGCCCCACAGCTCTGGCTGTCCCTCCTCCCACCTCCCTGCTGGCCCCGTTCTGCAGGAATGTTGTGTCCAGCAGAGCTTCCCCAAGTCCCGGAGCCAGGGTGTGGCCGCAGCAGGGGCCGAACTTCCCCGATCCCAAAAGATCCCAAAAGATCCCAAAAGATCCCTGTCCCTGCAAGAGGGATCCCCCCGCAGCCCCCCAGCCCAGCTTTCCCAGGGCATGGCTGGGCACAGGAATTCTGCTGGGTGCCCCCGAGGCAGCAGGACCCTCCCGGACCCAAAACCCGCCCTACTCCACCTCCCATCCACGCTGGGAGAACGCTGCTCTGCCCCCCGAGCTTCTCGGAAGGTTTTCACCCTCCTGTCCCCGCTGTGACACCCCCAGGGGACCCAGAGCTGGGGGACAGGCACGGGAAGGCGCAGGGGGCTGCCACCAGCAGCGGCACTCGCCAGAAATGCAAACCCCGCTCTGGTTTTTCCCCCTGAGCTGTAACCAGAGGAGGAAACTCCCACTCGGACAGCTCGGGGCGCAGCCCAGCCCGGCTCGGCCTGCTGACAGTTTGCACCTCTCGGGGACATTGTCACACCCCGAAATCTCTTACCAGGAATCCGCCGGGGGTTCTTAGAAATTGGTGGCGGATGTGGCGAGCCAAAATAGCAACGCCTGGCTCCCCTTCCCCAGCTCCCCTTCCCCGGGGCTTCCTGTCAGCAAAGCGTCCTGCTGCCCCGGCACCGCCCGGCCCGAGCGCCACGGACACCCGGACAGGGGCTGTGCATAGCCACAGACACCCGGACAGGGGCTGTGCATCACCACGGACACCCGGACAGGGGCTGTGCATCACCACGGACACCTGGACAGGCTGTCCATCACCACGGACACCCGGACACGCTGTCCAAAGCCACGGACACCTGGACAGGGGCTGTGCATCACCACGGACACCCGGACAGGGGCTGTCCATAACCGCGGACACCCAGACAGGCTGTATATANACCACGGACACCCGGACAGGCTGTCCAAAACCACGGACACCTGGACAGGGGCTGACCAGCGCCACGGACACCTGGACAGGGGCTGTCTATCGCCATGGACACCTGGACAGGGGCTGACCAGCGCCACGGACACCTGGACAGGCTGTCCACGGCTACTGACACCTGGACAGGGGCTGTGCATCACCACGGACACCCAGACAGGCTGTCCATAGCCACAGACACGTGGCCATGGGATCACCTCGGACCCCTGGCCACGGGCTGTCCATCACCATCCCGTCTCTCCGTCTCCAAGGCCAGCCCATCCCGGGCTCTCCGCGCCCGCGGCTCCCCCAGCTCCGCACTGGCCCATTCTGGCCGAGAAGCTGAATCCAGCCTGGTCACACCCAGCCGGGCTCCGGCCCTGCAGCCCCGGCCCTGCATCCCCAGCACGGCCCTGCTGGGCCTGGGAGCTGCAGGACGGGAACGGCTCCTGCGGAAGGGAAACTGAGGCACGGCCTGGGGCCACGCTCAGGGAGACGCAGCAGCACCAGGGGTGGGGGAGGCCGAGGCCAGGTGCTCTCTCAGGATCCCAAAATTCTGTGGACACATCCCAGGAGGAGCCGCCACGGTCCTGCCTGGGCTGGAGCTGTTTGTGAGGCACCCCGCACCTGGGCAGGGGGCACAGCAGATGCTGGGGAGGGGACAGGAGGGTGCTGGGCTCCATTTCAGCTCCTCTCCCTGCACAGAACCCTCCCTGCTTCCCACCTGTTCCCCGCACAGCCCCGAGCTCCCGGAGCAGGTTGGGAGCAGGTGGCTGCACTGATTCTCTCTTTAAAAAAGCCTCCGGAGAACAAAAAAAATTCCATCTGCACAAAGGGATCGGGAGCCTCCCGCCCGGACAAAGGCTCGTGGCGGCCACCCCCAGCCCTGAGCCAGGTCCTGTCAGGGCACTGGAACTGGCCTGGCAGGGGAGATCAAAGGGCAGAGGAAAAGCTCCTGATTGGAGCGACCTGGAGAGCCCGAGAGGATCCCTGTCCCCGCTCCCAGGGCACTGCAGGGGCTGGAGAACCCCCCCAGCCTGATGGCCCCAAACCTGGAGGGTTTCACATCCCAGCTCCCCCTTCCCTCCCCCCAGCCAGGGCACCTGCAACCGGACACTGAGGGGAGCAGATGCCGAGCCCGGCGCGTCCCTGTCCCCGTCCCAGCCCGAGAACCCGATCCTGCCAACACCTGCCCGGGCAGGGAACAGATCCTGCCCTTTGTGTGGCATTTCAAAGGCTCGGAGCCCACCCCGCCCTGCCCGGGGCTGTTTGGGATCACCCCACAGCCCTCGGTTCTCCCCACACCAGGGCAGCAGCGTTTGAACAGCAAATTCCACAGAATCCCAGAGGAGCTGGGGCTGCAAGGGCCCTCTGGAGTCCGTCCCGGCATCCCCGGGCTGACCAGCACCGTGGCCAGTCCATCCCTTTGCTGACCAGCACCATGACCAGTCCATCCCAGCGCTGACCACCACCATGACCAGTCCATCCCAGGGCTGACCACCACCATGACCAGTCCACCCCTTTGCTGACCACCACCATGACCAGTCCATCCCAGCGCTGACCATCACCATGACCAGCCCCACCCTCACGGAAAACCCTTCCTGTGAGGAGGAGGAAGCTCGCAGCAGCTGCTCTGCCCCCGGCGTGCACTCACCACCTCCGTGCCCGTGATCCCGGCCAGCAGCTCCGTGATGGCCTCGCCGCCGAAGCCGTTCAGCGCCAGGTTGAGGCCGTGCGCGGCGGCGCCGATGCTGCCCGTGGCGATCATGGAGGGCGGGTACATCACAAAGGTGTAGTCTGGAGCCAGCACGGGCACCGGCGGGAAGGAGCCGTTAGAGAGGAGGCAGGAGGAGCCGGGCACCGCGGTTTGCCCTCACCGAGGGCTCCGGGACAAACGGGGAGGGAGCAGCAGGAACAGGCTGGGCACCAGGGCCAGGCCTTCGGGAGAAGCCCTGGGGTGAGGCGGCTCCAGAGACCGAGGGAGAGGCTGAGAAAAGTTGGGGTTCAGCCCCGGACACCCTCCCACGGGCACAGCACGAGGCTGGCACACGGCTCTGCTCCGGTGGCACCCAAGAGCCCTCGGGAGCATTATCCTGACTGCGACCGAGGCAGGTGCCCGGCTCCCAGAAAAGGTGGGGAGCCCATCCCAGGTGTGCCAGCAGCCCCGGGCCCGGCCCAGCACCCACCTGTGGCACAGAGGGCGATGAAGGTCTGCGCGTGTTTCTTCACCAGCTCCCCCTTGTCGGCGGGCAGCGGCAGGCGGTGCAGGATGTGCGGCAGGAAATCGTTGGCAATCACCGACACCAGGTCCCACTTGAGCTTCTCCAGGACCAGCAGCTCCCAGTGCTGTGGGGCCAGCGGGGACGGGGCGTTATGGGACGGCCCCGGAGGCTCCAGGGCCAGCGCAGCACAGGGAAGGACACAGGGGCCATCCCCGGCTTCGGGGCCGGGGCACAATTCCAGCCCTGGGCTGCTCGGAGCCGGGAGCAGAGCTGGGAGCAGGAAGCAAAAAAAAGGAGGATTCTTCTTTCCAGGGATTCGTCCTGGACACTCCTCGCTTTGCAAGGTGCTGTGAGAGCCCAGAGGGGGAAAAAGCAGAGCAGGGACAGAGGGAAAAGCAGGGAGAGAGGGGAACCCACAGGAGGGACAGAGGGAAAAGCAGGGACAGAGGAAAAGCAGGGACAGAGGGGAACCCACAGCAGGGACAGAGGGGAACCCACAGCAGGGCCACCACGCCCAACCCCTTCCCCACTCGCACGGGGCCAGGCCGATGATGCCCAGGCCCCCAGGACAATCCAGCTCGGGCTGACAGCAAAGGGGACAGAGCTGCCTGTCTGTGGGGGCTGTGACTGCTCCACAAAGCCCAGCGCAGCAGGAGGGAATTCCCAGGCTGGGAATGCATTTTTCTTTTGGCAGGAAATTCCCTTTTCTCCACCAAGAAAGCCTCCAGGTGTGCTGGGAGCATCCCCAGCACTGAGCAGCCACACCAACACCCTCCGGGCCTTCCCGGGTGCTGCCAACGCCTCCATCCCAGCCTGGGCTGCTCCCCCCAAAAATCCAGGGGGATTCCTGGCATCTCCAGCAGCCAGGCGGGCTGGGAGCCCCCTGAGCTCCAGCTCCTGAACCTCCTGAGCCCCTCCTGGCTCTGCTGGGACAGGGACAGCCCTTGGCAGAGCCATCCCCCAGCAGGTCCGGCCTCAGGTGGTGCCAAGGCGAACACAAGGAGAGCTCCAGCACGAAATTTGGGATCTCTGCCCTCAAATCCCGGCTCCGGTGAGGCTGGAGCAGCTGAACCCCACGCACGGGGTGGCCTCGCCGGGCTGTCACTGCTGTCACCTCGGGGGGTGGCACAGCAGATTTCTGTCCTGGCAGGATCATTCCCTTCCCGCCCCTCTCTGCAGCTCCCCCACATCCCAACCTCCAGGATCCTTCCAGCCCCTTCTCCCCCATCCCGGGGGCAGCAGCAGATCCGGGCTGGGGGTGGCCCCAGGTCCCTCGATTTCCCGGCAGAGGGTGACAGGTGACAGTGGCAGGGGCTGGGGGTGACAGGGGCGCTGCTGGCAAAGGGAAACCCCCCGGAGCTGAAGCTGAGGCTGCAGAGCCGCACTGGGGCTCGGGTCCCCATTTCAGGACCTCCCCCCGCCCAGCACAAATCTCCTTCTCCCCCAAAATTCCGGATTCCAGTCAGCGCCGCCAAAGAGCTCTGGAACAGGTGGATTTGAGGAAGTGACATTTTTTCCTAAGCTCAGATCTTCATTTTCCCCTTTTTCTCTTGCTGTTACCCCCCTCCCCTCTTTCCCCTTTCACAACAAACCTGCCCCGAGTTGCTCAAACCAGCAGCGTTGCCCAACCTGCCCCAAAGCCCCACCCTGGGCCTTGCTGCCACTTCCCAGCCTCCACTTTTCCCCCCGGGAATCCATTCCTGCCTCCCTCCTGCCACATGGGTGCCCAGCCCGCCAGGACTGGGAGTTCTGGAAGCCAGATCCACGGGATAAAAGCAAAAAGGAGCTTTGGGAAGGAGCTGCAGAGCCCGAGCATCACCAGGAGCCTGGTGATGGAGGAGCAGAGGAGGAAGATCAGAAAAATCTGAGTGGGAGAAGGAGGAAAGATGGGTGTGCAATGTCCTGAGTGGGACACAGAGGGGAGAGCGCCTGCAGAGCTCTGTCCCCACCTGGGAGCCTCCAGAGGGTTGGGGAAGCTGCCCCAGGGCCAGGGATTGTCCCCAGGGCCAGGGATTGTCCCCAGGGCACAGGGATTGACCCCAAAGGCACAGGGATTGTCCCCAAGGCACAGGGATTGACCCCAGGGCACAG
>WBMY01008188.1:54374-114253 GCA_013397315.1 Donacobius atricapilla | reverse complement strand
ATTTACCCTAAACCAGGACACCAATACACAGCCAAATCATCATGTGCAAGTTTTCTGGCCTTTGTTTCTTCTGACCACTGCAATCCTAAGGGAACTACCACATGCAAGCAGTACTGGGCTAAATCCTTCAGTGAGGTCAGCAAAGTCCTCACTGACAACTCCTTCAAAATTACCTCAGTTCCTTGCAATATGGAGGGGAAAATGAATAAAATAGTAAAAAAATAGTTATGGGAGTGAAGGGGAGTTGAACAAAAAGAAGACATACCAGAAATTTAGTTTGTGCTTCTGACACAGAACCTTTTGGTTACTTCACAAACAGATGAAAGATGCTACACTTGGATTTGCCCAGGTGCTCTGACTAGATAAGCCATCTGCTTTGCAGCATCTGCTAGCAAGCAAGTGAAATAAAGTCCTAAGTGCTGATATAAGTAATGAAATCTACTGCTTTTAATAATGTAATTAATTAATAGATATGATGTATTGAATATTCCTAAGGTTAAAAGTTTTATCCAACTGTCTTGTGGTTGAATGAATTGTTTTATCTCTTGAACAGTCATTATCCTAATTGATGAAGTTATGAATATTAGTGTTTCATGTAATAAGTATTCCAGCATGATGGAATGTGAACATAAATTCATCCTGGTCTTCAGCAGGGGTGTTTCTGTAGGCTCTGCTGATGCCATTTACACCTGACGGCAGAACAGGAAAGGAAGGGACGATATGATGTAATATGTCCGAACTTCCCAATTTAAAAGCAAGAATTGTTGATGTTTGCAGGAAGATGTTTTAACTTAAAGTTTCTGTGTATATATTCGACTAGTAAAACAAATGAAGATTCAATTTACCAGTTCTGCTATGAAAGTATATTAATTTGGTTTTGGAATTCTATTTACAGCTGATACTGATATGAACACTACCAAATTGAAATCTTAAAGGTCTAGAACATATGAAATTTGCCCCCTTTTTTTCCCAGTGATATCAGCTGCTCAAATAAAAGGTTTTATTTTCTGTGGGGAAGCCCCTCACTGAGAATCACAAATTATTCATGTAATTAAAGTGAAACAGCAATGCACTTTAAAGAAATAATTTAGGTCACACCAAACTACTCTGCTGTTTTGGAAAGGAGGGTTCCAGAAGAGCTTCTGTGTTTTTTTTAAAGCAGACATGCATACATTTTCGGAGATTTCAATGGAATTCATTGCCAAAAGGAATGTGATACCAACTGCTATGTAATGTATATGTTATTTGCAAACTTTGCTGCATGCATGTTTGCTAGAACCAAAGACAACAATTATGGGGATTATTTGCTTTCCAGAAAAAAACAATATTCTACTACTGAAGCTGAAGACTGCATCTTCAGCACTTTAAGCCAGAGAGGTCTGGAACAGACAAGAGATCAGGCTGAGGATACTTTCTCAAATCTCTCCTATGTATGACTGTATTTTTCAAGACAAACCATCTTTTCACCCTCTGGTAGAATGTGTTTATATGACTCCTTTATTTGCAAGCATAGTCATCTATACAGATGCATTTAAGAGACTTTTTGAGTCATTGCAATTTGACTTTACTATGTGCTCTGCCTCCTCCCTGCTTTGTCCTTTGTAAACTGTGAGCATTTGAGCACTCTGAGATAAAGTCAATCATGAGTTCTTTGTCACCCTCTCTGTGCCAGAAAAAAACACAGTATCATTATCTGAATGGTTAGACATTGATAGTGAAGCTCTGATCAGGAACAGTGGGCAAGATTAGTCAAAGAATTGCTGATGTATTTTATTCTTGGTTTTAGTTAGTAAAGCATTTAGACTTAAAAGTTATTAAACTTGGAAGAATGGATTAGTATGTGCTAATATTCAAGGGCAGTAATATACATGTCTATCAGATTTGAGCTGACATTCTAGCAGTGATATATTTCAGACCATAGGAACTGTCTTGTGCATTAGAAAATACAACATTTCTTGTATAAACTTTTCCTCTTACTGTGCTGTGGCCACTTCCCATCGAATCCCATTAACTGGACCCCAAATTTTAGAGGAAGCGCTGGATAGGAACTCTGCCATGATGAGACCTCAATAAACAGTCTATCTAATTTTCCTTTGAATTAAGATTGAATTAGTGCCTTTCTATCCTAAATTGTTTTAAAGACCTGGGATGTAAAATTATTAAATATTCTGAGCATTAGAAAGGCACTACAGAAATGCCGGCTATTTTCATTTATACTGATAGTATTATTACTTTGTCTCAATTTGATCACTCAGCTTCTCAAAGAATCAAAGTGTGCATTCAAGATTGATAGATTTTGACTGCACACTATCTAGGACTAAGGAATTTATGAAGTATGCCCTCTTTATATTCTTAAGTATTTCCATATCCTTGTTGGCTACACTAGTAAATAGGTTTTAAGATTAATAGGTTTTATGAGGGTGGGATTCTTTATTAAGCACAGACTAATATATTTCTATAAATAGCTAGATGATAATGGTATATTTTTTCCCAAAGTATCTCTTTCAAATTATGACCACCAATTATATTTATTTTATGAAATTTCTGAAAAATAGAAAAATATAGATTTTTTTCCCCACAAGGATTTTTTGTGAGTATCTGTAAAGGAAAAAAAAAATGTTAATTTATAGGTGAAATGATCCATTTAATATTCTGACAGTTTTAGCCTCCTCAGGCTCTTATATTTGAGCCTTAAACTAGTTCAGTAACATAGTTTATATACTGACTTTGATATTGACTAGATTCCAAATTTTCCGTCCAGATCCTACATTTATTTGGAGAGTTTTTCATTTCTGTCGTTATAATTGATCCATTACCTTGGGAAGAAAAATAAACCATGTGGCCCTACGCAGAGATATTATGGCAGCNTATATTTATATATATATGTATTTGAATGCTTGATTCTTTCCTCTGTAAATTTACCTCATCTTTAAGTGGTCCTAGTTCATTCCTGAAACAATTTTTTTCAGTCCTTTGAAACTCAGTATTTCCTCTTTCCTGCAACATGACAATTGTCTGTCTCTGCGGTCAAGGGAAATATAGCTGAAGTATCCAGTTACTAGGTGAGGAGAAGAAGGCAAAAAAGTTGAGGATTTGGCCAAGATATATCTTCAAATTACAGTGTTTCTCATCATACTACTGAAAGATTATTTTAGGAAAGGTATAATTTTCCTTACAAAAAGAAAAACAAAAGATGAGCCTAAATTAAAACAAAACAAAGCAAAATAAAAACAAACAAAAAAACCCCTGCTGAAACGTGGAAATGACATTTGTATACCTGTCTTCCAGAGACAGTTTCTGAAAATGCTTAAAGCTCTCTATTATTATCTGAGACAGCTGCAAACATTCTTTACCCAGGCTGAATTTTTCTTTCTGGTATAATTCACACTGGTTCTCTGAGCTAAAGCAGGAGCCTGAATAAATTTCTGTGGTTTCCTCCCACACACAGATTGACTAACCTGCAGATATATGTTAAGTCTTATGTTTCTCTTCACAGTGATTCTCATCTCCTGTAGCAGCACACCACTTTGACTACTTGAGAATGAGATTTACTGGGATACTTAAACATGACGTATAGTTTAAATTTCCAATAAAAAAGAATAATTTATGTTAAATAATTTTGAAGAGTGTTAAAAACTGCTTGTCACAGTACATTTTGAAGGGTCTGATTAATATTTTCTATTATTTACCCTATCTTCAAAATGGGCTGCTTTCAGGAGCTGCTAAACCATCTTTTTGCATTTACCTATTACAGATTATATATGATGAGTGCCATACTCATATAGGTGTACACTGGGAGTTGCCATATGTGCTAGACTGTTACAGCTGTTCTACCTGACTTAGTAATTTTTTCCTGTCATTACACGGGCAAATTTTTATGCCTGGGGAGATGTGCAGCATATAAAACCTTCCAGCATGCAGAAGCAGTGCTGGGAAGAAGTGAAGGAGACATGAAGAAGATTGGTTTGGTTCCTTTGAACTGTGGTTATTAGGTTGTGTTTTGAGATAGAGGCTTTTGAATTGTTACTGGTTTACCATCTACATCGTTTAAAGTCTAGTGAATGGCAGTCAACTCAGTACGCCTGAAATTCTTCTAGTTTTCTCAGCTGCATTCATGTCGAAAAAATTGAGCAGTTTTTTAACAAAAAGGGCCAGGAACATAAATCTGACATTTCTGCTCTATTAGAATCTGTTCATTGACTTCTCTGTTAGTCTAAATTTGCTGGAAGAAAAGCATATCACCAGGGAACTGTTTTCAAAAAATATATTTTTTTCCTCTTAAATAAGCATACTCAGGCTGCACATACCTAAGGAGAATGTCCCTAGAAAAATAAAAACAGAATTGTCGTTCAATTTTATTTTCTCTAGAATAAATTGCCATGTAACCAAAAGTAATTTGTTTCAGTCAGAAGGTGGAAATGAAAAATCTGGAGAAAAAGGTGGCGAATGTTCTGTGGAAACACAATGACACAGTATTAAAATGACAAAATGGCAACTTTGTTTGCACCATGACTAAAATAGTTTTGGCATGCAAATGCATCTGTGTTTATAAGGGGCAATTATGGGCTTGGGCATACGTGATCATTTAGAAGACATTTATTTTTCTTAGAAGGCGATGCACTGTACAAACTCTTAATTACCATGTTAATATCATCACTCTATCTAGCAAGATCTTACCCATTTTCTTTTTTAGCTAAAGTGGCCAGAAACTAAGCTAGCTACTGGCATATTTCTTTCTCTTGTAATACAGGAGCTTGTGAAAATCATACAGCCTTTGATACTCTTAAAGAAACTGGTTAAAGTCTTCTCTGGTCTTCAAGCATCAGTTCATCAGATACCATGTGAAGAAACCATGGCCCTAACTCAAGACAGATGATGTTCCCATCTTGTAATTACATAAGTTAGGAGTACGATACATGTATTTAATATTTGAGCAAGCCATTAGGGGAAAAGATCTGAGAAGGGATTATTGACTGTCTTGAGAAGAGCACAATTGGGTGATGGCATGACTAGGTCTTACCATTCTACAAAAGTAGAATGCATGGTATTTTTCAGGAAAAACGCATTCTTGTTACTCAGAGGATTAAAACTGTGGTAATTAATGAGCAGGTTAACATCTTTAGTACTTTTTAGAATTCCAGAAGTGCCCTCAAGGCCAATGATCATTGCAAATGCAGGGAAGAAATTAGCCTAGAAAGTTTTCTTTACAACAGCCTTGCAGAAATGGTTTGGATCTTTTAAACTTGAGTGGTTTTTTCAACCCAGAGATTCTTCTAAATTTGAGAAACTGGAACAAGTTCCCTAGGGAATTTGGACAGTGCTCTCAGGCACATGGTATAATTCTTTGGGGTGTCCTGTGCAAGGCTGAGATTTGGACTTGGCGATCCTTACCATGAATTGTACTGGACTCCATTCTAGTTGACTATAGATATGTACTGGAACTACTCCAGCCCTTTCTCCTGCAGCCATGGCCCATTTCCAACATGACATATACCCTCATACAAATGGAAGCCTTCCATTTACATTCAACCCTGTCTTCCCAAGTATTGTCACGGCTGTCCAAGTCTGCTGTGAGTCCCCGTCAGCTGTGTCCAAACTATTTCTTCTATGGAGCAACCCAATGGAGACCAAAAAGATTTTAACTGAAACCACTATTGTGTAGAAGCAGTATTATCAGAATGTAAGGTAGGATTCTATGTAAGTGTATGAAACTCTAGTTGATGTGCTATGACAGACTAGAAATAGAAGGGATTCACATGTACTTTTTTGAATTCACTGTGTCTCTTTAGAAGAAACATCTTGCATTTAGGCATGGCTCCTGACAGCTCAGAGGCTTTCTGTTTTGCAGCAAAGTGCTTAGCCAGTTCCAGAGGCTAGAAAGTGCCTTTCCCTCCTCCTCTGAGATCTGCTTATTTCATCCTGCTCTCAGCAGTTCCTCTGCATGCACCACAACCTCAACAGCAAGCAGCAGATCTTCTCTGTGTTTTATCCTGTTTCATGCTTCTTTCTCACAAGCAAATTTATTTCCTCTCCAGGGTACTCCCACAGTGCGGAAGCAATGAAGGAGAATGAAGCACTTAAAAAAACACAGCCAAATCCCTCCTTTTTTGTGTTCTACCCTTTTTCATTGTTGAAAGTCAGATGTAACTTTATGTATTTAATAGTTTTCCCTTAAAGCAGATATTGTTCCACTGTTTCTCCTGCCCTTCCTCTTCAGGTGGAGGAAAAGGAAATCCACTATCCTTGCTCTGTTTAATCCCCTGTCCAAGAAAATGTTGCTGTAGGTAGAGCATTAGTTTCAGCAATGCACTTCCCTGGTTGACAGATGAAGAGGAATTTGATCTAGTTTCATTTGAAGAGTTAGAAATATACTTTTATGCAGGCATTCACGGTGCTGTTCTCTTCACAGTTCCCTTTGTGAAACAGAATTCACAGGTGGTAAATAAAAGTCTCTGCATCTTTGTGCAGTGGACATTTCAGCTGGCTTTTAGATCTGCCACATTGTAACAGAATCATAGAATCATTGAATGGTTTGGTTTAGAAGGGACCTTAAAGATCACATAGTCCCAACTGCCCTGCCATAAGCAGGGACATCTCCCACTAGACCACATTACTCAGAGCCTGACCCAACATGGCTTCGAACATTTCAGGGATAGGTCATCTGCAGCTTCTTCTTCCAGTGCCTACCACTCACAGCAAAGAATTTTATCTGTATATCTAACCTAAATATCCCCTCTTTCAGTGAGTACCTATTCAGCCTTGTCCTATCACTACAACACCCGATGAACAGTCCCTCTCAAGCTTCCCAATAGGACCCTTCAGCAACTGCAAAGTTGCTATGAGGTCTCCCCACAACCTTCTCCAGGCCAAATAGTCCCAACTTTCTCACCCTTTCTACATACTGGGGGCACCCTAGTCCCCTTGTCAACTTTGTGGCATGCCTTTGGACTTACTCCAACAGCTTCATATCCTTCTTTTTTGGGGGGCACCATAACTGTATGCAGTATTGCAGGTGGGGCTTCCCGAGAACAGAGTCAAGAATTAATGTTGTGCAGTGTCTAACTGTAGCGTTCACATCATTGTTAAACTGAATGATTGGCTAGTGCAATGGTTGCTACTTGTTTGAGATTAATTTTTTTTTTTTCCAGTGAAGAAGGAGATAGTCTCACCTCTGAGACTACACCATAAATGATGCGTTAAACATCCACAAAGCACCATTTGTTTGGATCTAAAATATGTTTTTCTTGATGTAGAATTATAGTTCTTCATTTGACCAAAAAACTTTCAAATTTAGACTAAGTTGTTTATATTGTCTCCAACAGGAATTAACAGACACCACTGATAACCATTCCAAGAAATAAATTCAGACTGAAATTCAGGAGCCAAGCATTCCAGCACAAGGAATGGTGCTGCTCTTGTTCAAAACAAATGAGGATAATTGAGTTAAGTGAGAGGACAACTGCGAAGAGCCAGGAGTTTTCCATTCACTAAGAAATGGAGACATCTGCCAGGTGCAATGGTGCAAAGTGAGGCCACAGCAGCTTCCAGTGAATACCCCAGACAATGACTGATAAAAACTGCTTCAAGCAAGCATTACAAGTCTTGTGTCAAAAGCAATGTGTCTGCTGATAGTAAAACAATATTAAGATTTGTAATTTTGGTACATAGGAACCCGATGTTTGTAAAACTAATAAAGCCCTGAAATATCTGGCTTGCTTTCTAGCCGCTTGTATTGCTTTTACTGAATCTGTTTTTTTGGCAGCAGGGGGGCCACAGGTCTGGCTTCCGTGAGAAGCTGCTGGAAGTTGCGCAGCGGAAGAAGCTTCCACCATGTCCAGCAGAACCAATCCCCAATGGCTCTGAGGATGGACACGCTGCTGGCCAAAGCTGGATCACTTAGAGAGGCTGATAACTCCTTTGTGATAACATGTTAAAGGAGAAAATCAAAAAGAAGTGGGGCACATAGAGCTATCTTCCTAGTCAGAGAAGAGGAGGAAGTGAGAACATGTGAGGGAAACAACATGGGGACACAAAGGTCAGTGGAGGAGGGGCAGGAGGTGCTCCAGGCACTGGAGCCGAGATTCCCCTGCAGCCCATGGTGCAGCCCATGGTGCAGCAGCTGTGCCCCTGCAGCCCCTGGGGATGCACGGGGGATGCAGAGATCCACCCACAGCCCGTGGGGATGCACGGGGGAAGCAGAGATCTGCCTGCAGCCCCGGGGGATGCACGGGTGATGCAGAGATCCGCCCGCAGCCCCTGGGGATGCACGGGGGATGCAGAGATCCGCCCGCAGCCCCTGGGGATGCACGGGGGATGCAGAGATCCGCCCGCAGCCCCTGGGGGAGGTGCCCATAGGCGGCCGCGTCTGCCAAGGCCCCGCTGGGTTCCCCGGCCAGCCACAGACGCAGCCCCTGCGGGGGACACGGCGCCGCGCTCGGGAGCGCAGAGGGGCGGCTGAGGGCTGTTCGCCCTTCACGGGAGGAGCGCTGCCGATGCTGACGAGGGGAGGAGCCGACTCCCAGGAGAGGTACTTAATCAAGGCTTTCTTGGGGCTCAGGGCGGTACAGCCGCCTCAGAGCTACGAGGTCTAGGAGTCCGTTCCTTAAGTAGCGGAGTGTAAACAAGGGGAGAAGGCAATCATCCCCCAGTCAGGGAGATAACCATGGGGATAACAGATAGACAGAAACACCAGCTGGGAAAGTGAGGGATCCCAATTACTCGACGGATTCCCACAGAACTTTCTAGAAGAAAGGGAAGGGGAACCGGGTGATTGACAAGGAGCCAGGGAGGGGGAAAGGGATTGACATGGAAGGTTCTGGAAGGTATAGGAAGTATCAGGAGGGGTGGGGAGTTCAGGGGAGGATTGACAACGTGACATGGAAGATTCTGGAGGAGGCAAACTTGGATGCACCAACTGAAAAGAAGGGAACCAGAAAGACCAAAACAATAGAACACAACACCTGCAGTGGAGCAGGTGGATGCTGGAGGAGGCTGTGCTCCAGTGGGAGCCCACGGGGAGAGAGGGGCCCTGCTCCCAGGCTGGAGCAGCCTGTCTTTGAAGGGCTGCCCCTGTGGAAGAATGACCCACACTGCAGCAGTTTTGGAAGGACTGTCTGCCTGTGTCTGCCACATTGTGGCAGTCTGGGGAGGACTGCTGTTCCTGAGATTGGAGCCATGCTGGAGAAGTTCATGGACAACCGTCTCCCTTGGGAGGCACCCCACAGTGTAGCAGGGGAAGGAAGGGCTCCTCTCCCTGAGCAGCGAAAGAAAAGCTTGGTGATGAACTGACCAAACCCCCCGTGTCCCTGTCTCCCTGCACTGTCAGTGGGAAGGAGGGAGGAGCTGGGGGAAAAAGGTGGCTTTATAAGGGCTTATTTTACTTCTCATTATCCTTCTCTGACTCTGTTAGTAATAAATTCACTTTGTGAATTTATTATATCTTCTAAGCTGAGCCTGTTTTGCCCTTGGAGTGTTTTCTCCTGGTCCTTATCTCAACTCATGAATCCTTCATTAATTTTTCTCTCCTCTGCCCAGCTGCGGCAGGGGAGGGTAGGCTAGCAGCTTTTAGGGGTGCCTGGTTTTGGGCCATTGTCAAAGCCTGTTTTGCAGTTACATAGAAATACCCCTGTGTTTCTATGTAAACCCTAAGTATCCTTTAAAAAAAGGGGAGGAAAGGGTAAGTAAGAGTTGAGAAAAAGCACTTAGCTGATGGATTTGGAAATGGAAGGCTTTCTTGATCCTCACACAAGAAAAGAGAACGTTTGTAGCTGCTGGGCTTCTGATTGCCACCAAATCTCAGTTAATATGAAGTACGGTCTGGAAATGAGAGGGTCCAGCCAGTCCGGGACTGTAATTGCTTCACTGTGTCAGATGACTGGGCACTTAGGTAATATACCTGTTTTAGAGCTTTCCTTTCCGTGTAGTGAAAAAGAATGGGAGAGGTATTTTGTGACTGCTCTTGAACTGGGAAACCAGCTTTGTTGCATGACATTTTAGGTATGAGGCTTTAGTAACTCAGTTAGGTGTTGAATCCCAGCTGCTCTGGATGTAATTTAAAAATAAACATTAAAAAAAAGTAATTAAGTTTCAGCACTGGAAATGGGTCAGACACATATTAATTAAGGTTTCTGAAAAGCTGTATTTCCTTGCTCCATACCAGGTTACTGCAGTTGCTGGTATCTGTGAGGAAGATAAAGCTTGAATTTCACAGCTCTTGTCACTATTCATTTAATAATTATGATTTTAATATGGTTAAATATTTGAAATGGCACCTTTTTTGCTTAATTTTGAAAAAAAGTGAACAGAACCACTGGTTATTTGTTTTGTATGGTTGTGCCTACACAACATGTAAGCACAGTCTTTGCAAGTTATATCCAGATTTGTCTTCATATCTGTTTACTTATACTGGATTTGTCAAGGTTCAAGGTTAGTCTGCATCAAGTGCTGTACAAACATATACAGGGTGAACTCTTAAGGTAATACGTCAGTGAAAAAAGAGAGCACAGAAAACTCCTTTTTACCTCTCAAGTGTGAGGTGGCTCCTAGCAGATAAGCACCTTTGATTTTTTAATCCTATTTCAGACTGAACCATAAGTAATGTACTCTTGAAAGTACAGATTTAATTTGTGTTTGGAATTACTCATGCTCTTAAAATTCTATAGTGTAGAACAGAGAACTGTATCTCTTATAATTGTTCAACTATTTCTGTGTTATAAATATCGGCAACCCTGCTGGTGCTGGACACACATGGACTTGACTACCAGGCTGCATGCGGGGAAGTGATGCCTGCACATCTCCAACACTATCAGGGCTGTTCAGACCATTACAGCCCTATCAGAATCTGCTTCCTGTGAATTAGATGCTGCAGCTTCTACTAAATACTGCCTGGTACCTTCCTTTGACACACGTGCTGTCATTTCTGCTTGTGAAAACCTCTGAAATTATTTCAACATCCCTCATTTTCAGCAAGAGGTGGTCTTCCTCCCTGGAAGGCATTCACCATGAAGCCTTCCCTTCCCCATGTCTCCTTCCTCACCTTGTGTTTTCTTCTGCAGCACCCAACTGAATATTTAAGTGGTACCCATGATTAAATACTGAGAGCTTTTATTATTTAGCTTGGTGTCTCTCATCTATATTTACCTTAGATATAATGGAATGTTAAAGTTATTTTATCCTTTTATAAAAAAGAGATTTTATGCAAAAATATGTTGATCTTTTTCAAGCTCTTCTCAGAAAGAACATTTTTCCCCAAAAAGTGTGGAAGAATTCAGCTTAGATCTTAAGATGTTTATTCAATGAAGTCTCATGCTTCAGCCAGGGACTTCCAGTCTAGCAGCCTTCTTCTCTTTTCATGAAAATTTTCTATGAAATTCCTCTGAAGGATATTTTGGGTAATTCTCTTTTCATACTCTAATCCTCTTTTAGTGTTATGAGCACCAGCAGTTCCACTCAGAACTGTTTCTTCATGTGTCATGTTGCTGTTATCTGATACATGGTGCAGCTGGAAAGGTGTCCAGCAAGATTTTTAGAGCAAAAATTCTGGAATCAACAATTGAAATAATTGGTTCTACTTCTCAGCCATCTTCCGTGCCATTTTAAACTAATGGATTATACAGTAAAGTGTTCAGCCGGGCTGAAACGGGAGCCTGGAAATGTTAGGTTCTGAGAGTCTTGCACATAGTGTGTTTCCATTGGCAGAGTAGGCCTGTGCCTGTGCTTCTCAAGGGCAGAGCTATCTCCAGCTCTTGGAAAGATGGGACTAGGGACTCTGTGACCAGGGTTAGACTCATTTGTCCACTCAGTGTATGTGTGAGACTGTGGACCAATGAAGCTCCAATAAAGCCTATTACGTATCAATGCTGAATCAGATTCTGCCCAGCTGGCTGTTAAGTACTTGTGTTTCCAGCTTTCCCTCCTCAAAATCCCAGAAGTTTGAGAGTGCTATGTGCACAGACCTGGGACAGAGTGTAACTATGTAGGAGGATACATCTAGCAAATAAATCAGAAAGAAAGTCTACAGGAGTCAGTTATTTTCCCAGATTCTTCTTTTCTTCCTCTTTTTTACTAGTTAATGCCATTATTCTCAACTCTAGGAAAAATCTCTTTTAATGAAATGCTGCCAGTTTCAGTCAACCACCAGTTAATATTTTAATCACTGCAACACTATTCATTCTACTCAGAGCATCTCTCTCAATGTTAGCTCAGAGTATTTTCATGTCTTACCACTGAGCAGACATTTTTAATTTATGGAAAGTTTTTCTCTGCCTTCAACCAGATTGCAATTTTTCTTTCCTCTTATCGATGTAAGTTGTTATAAAGAATTTTGCATTAAAATGTTTCTTTATTGTATGTTTTTTCTTAATTCAGCTGAACATACAATCAAGCTATCACTAGTGAGTATCTTGAAAAATACTTTTACCAAACTGTAGTACAGCAATTATGCAAATAAGTGGACTAACCGATTTTAGCATTAAAAAATAGCGTACTGTATTTAAAAATAAATAGAAAGTTATAATGGATTTTAAATATTTATGATAAGTTGTTTATCACTGAAAATCATCACTGCACCATTTCTTTTATGTTTTTTTCTCTACTAATTTTCTCTTGGCTTACAACATGCTGTTACGAGTAAGATTTGAGACACAATCCTCAGCTGATTTAAATTAGAGGAACCCTACTGTTTTTGATGAAGTTCTGTGAATTTATATCAGCCACAATTCTGCACCTCTTCTGTGACATGCTGTGAGAAAGCTGGACAGCAGTCTGGAATTTATGAAATACATTGTGCTTATTATTTTACTAAAACACTTTCACTGACTTACATTTTGTCAGTCTGCATTTGGGGACAAATTATCATTCTACATTTTTGTCACTGTGGAGCTGTATAGAGTAGTCTCTGTGCAGGTGGTCCACCAAGTCCTATCACTTCTTTGAGCAGACATGCATTTGACTCTTAGGCTTTCTCTGTTACACTGGAAGAAGTCCCACCAAGCAAATAGACTTACTTGCAACCAGAATGCCAGTTGCTGCTTGAAGAAGTTGTATCTGAGGTTTTAAAAGATTGCTAACTTACAATGATTAGCCTCCAATGAGTGCCTCTTGTATTGGGCTCTTTCAGTGAAGCAACACCACTCATAAGTACTGTTCAGCTGCACCAGTTGAAAAATTCAGCATGTTTATGTAAGACATTTTAGGGGACGTAATCCTTGAGGTCAGCAGATGCTCCTTTCTTGTCACTGCAGTCACTTCAGAAGAGGAAGAACAGATGAGGTTACCAGCTGCTGTGTGACACATGTACGATGTGTCCTAGATAGGTGAACAATGTCTACCCCATGCTGGGTGAATGCAAATGATGACCCCAATCATGACCCCAATTCTAATTTAAGTTGCTAGGTAGTGTCACTGTGTATTTCTGGATATTTTTAAATTCTTCATTTTAAGTGAAAGGATAAGATGGAAAATCAGTAGTACATTTAGAGCTAGAACTTACACCAAAGAGAGGTGTCATCCATATTTTGCTACATTTACGGGAGTCTAAATCATTTCTTCCAGAGAAAAATGGCTATGACTTTTCCTTTCTCCATATTAGGAAATCTTTTCTGTGCTTCAGCAGCATAGTAGCTCTAGGGGGAATTTTCCCCTGAAATCTTATATTGGCTAGTGTCACGCCCTGTGACTGAATTTTCTGCCTTCCCTTGTTGATGCCTAAACAGACTATGAAGGTAGAGTTCACTTCAAAACTGATGGGTTTTAGTCATACTTAAAAGTAGCCTCGAGATGAAATACAGAAAGCAAAATTCTGGGACTCAGGACTCTCACTTGATGGGAACATGGACATCCATTTTTATACCTCATGGTCCTGTCGTGATAGAGAGCATAATATGCGCCACTGAAAATATGCTGTGTTGGCCCCAGATGGAACTGTGGGAAGCTTCAAACAGGACTCAGTGTCAGGACTTAGACAACTTTCTGAAAAACACTTGATGATCAACACTGCCCTTGTCTCCCTCTTTGGCTCTTTGAACATTTTAATTCTTTTGCCCTGAATCTTGGGTCAAGTCAGTTAGTTGTTTTTGTAGTTTTCGGTTCAGGCTACTCATGAACAACCATGTTTGCTTCTTCTTCAAACTCCAGATGATTTGATTTTGAGCAAGACTCAGATGAAAGCTCAGCTTAGATCCCTAGGGAGGGTGGTAGTGTTCACGCTGGAGCCTTTAGAAAGAACTGATCATAGAAGGAACTGTTAAATTATACAGACATTGGAAAGATTTTTTTCCAATGTAATTCCCCACCCTGTTGTATCCTGATAATCATGGGACAAACTGATGCAAACAGTTCTGTGCTGAACTTGTCTAAGAGAATGATACCTCTGTTGTAGACAGAATAAACTGTTACATGCCTGTGTTATGAAGAGTAATGGAGTTATTGAACAAAGCTTGTATGAGGCAGCATCCATACAGGAATTCACTGACAGCAAAAACGTTAGTGAAACCATCACTGCTAGTTTCACTTGATGTCCAGGTGGTCTGGGAGCAACGGCCAACCATGCAAATACTTTTTGAAGGTAGCTAAGAGTCTTTTCATCCCTTGGCTGCACTGGTAAGGTATTATCAGACTGCAGGAGAGGAACGAGTACTACACACAAGTCAAACTCAGGAAATTATCTTGGTAATATTCAAATGATTTCATGCAGATAAATATTGACTGTGTTGATGCCTATATATTTAGAAACCTCAGTTTGCAGATCACAGAATCACAGAATATCCTGTGTTGGAAGGAAACCACAGGGTTCATTGAATCCAACTCCTGGCCCTGCACTGCACAGTCCCTAAAATCACACCTTGGGACCATTATCCAAACATTTATTGAGCTCTGTCAGGCTTGGTGCTGTGACCACTATCCTGAGGAGCTGNAGATTTTTTTCCAATGTAATTCCCCACCCTGTTGTATCCTGATAATCATGGGACAAACTGATGCAAACAGTTCTGTGCTGAACTTGTCTAAGAGAATGATACCTCTGTTGTAGACAGAATAAACTGTTACATGCCTGTGTTATGAAGAGTAATGGAGTTATTGAACAAAGCTTGTATGAGGCAGCATCCATACAGGAATTCACTGACAGCAAAAACGTTAGTGAAACCATCACTGCTAGTTTCACTTGATGTCCAGGTGGTCTGGGAGCAACGGCCAACCATGCAAATACTTTTTGAAGGTAGCTAAGAGTCTTTTCATCCCTTGGCTGCACTGGTAAGGTATTATCAGACTGCAGGAGAGGAACGAGTACTACACACAAGTCAAACTCAGGAAATTATCTTGGTAATATTCAAATGATTTCATGCAGATAAATATTGACTGTGTTGATGCCTATATATTTAGAAACCTCAGTTTGCAGATCACAGAATCACAGAATATCCTGTGTTGGAAGGAAACCACAGGGTTCATTGAATCCAACTCCTGGCCCTGCACTGCACAGTCCCTAAAATCACACCTTGGGACCATTATCCAAACATTTATTGAGCTCTGTCAGGCTTGGTGCTGTGACCACTATCCTGAGGAGCTGTTCCAGTGCCTGATCACCTCTGGGTGAAGAACCATCTCCTGATATCCAACCTAAAACTGCCCTGGCACAACTTAATACCATTGTGTCAGGTCTTCAGCTTACTCTCTAGACCCTTCACCAGTTTTGGCAGAGCTTCCTATCTTTCTTATACTGTGGCACCCTGACCTGCCCTGAGCACTCGAGGTGAAGCTTCCCCAGTGCAGAGCAGGGTGGGACACTCCCCTCCCTTGCTTGGCTGGAGATGCTGGATCTGATGGCCCCCAGGACATGTGTGGCCCTCTTGGCTGCTAGGACACTGCGGACTCATATTTGACTTGGATCCCCAGGTCCCTTTCCATGGCATTGCTTTCCAATGTCTCATTCCCCAGTCTATCTGTACAACCAAGGTTGCCCCACTCAGGCACTTGCCCTTGTTAAACTTCATCTGGTTGGTGATTGCTCATCCCTTTAATTTGTCCAGGTGTCTCTGCAGGGCCTCTCAGCCCTTGAGACAGTCAACAAGTCCTTGCAATTTACTATCATTTTCACATTTGCATATTGTCCCTTCCAATCCACTGTCCAAGTCATTTATGAAGATGCTGAAGAGCAGAGGGCTGAGGATGGAGTCCTGTGGTACCCTGCTGGTACAGGTCACCAGTCTGATGTCACCCCATTCACTGTAACCCTTTGTGCCTGACCCTGAGGCTATTCTTCACCCATCACATGAAGTGTTTATCCAGCTGTATCGAGATGCTAAAACAGAGCTAAAATTTCTGTTACAATCCTCTTTTGACCTTGCTAATTATGATCTGAGATATGAAAAACTTTTGGCCTCATAATTCACGATAGTAGTAAGTGGTTTAAAGGAATTATTCTATTTTTGTGATTTCTTTTTGAGGATTTAGGAAAAAGTGGTTTGGGCATTTTTGAGTTATGTAAGTAAAAAAAAAAAGCCATACACTTTATACACTAAGATATTTAAAAACGTTAATCTTGTATAATTGATAAATGAGAGGCAATAGAAACTTGGCTTGTAAGAAAGTAAGTCAGGGTTGAAACTTAAGAAGACAGATTCAATTTTCCAGCTGGGTTATCCAAAATGCAAGTAATCATGCATGTGCTCTAGGATGTGTTTTATTTTAGTGGAATAGTTGTTTGGCATACTGCAAAAGATATTTCTATCTGTTTTACANAGATTTTTTTCCAATGTAATTCCCCACCCTGTTGTATCCTGATAATCATGGGACAAACTGATGCAAACAGTTCTGTGCTGAACTTGTCTAAGAGAATGATACCTCTGTTGTAGACAGAATAAACTGTTACATGCCTGTGTTATGAAGAGTAATGGAGTTATTGAACAAAGCTTGTATGAGGCAGCATCCATACAGGAATTCACTGACAGCAAAAACGTTAGTGAAACCATCACTGCTAGTTTCACTTGATGTCCAGGTGGTCTGGGAGCAACGGCCAACCATGCAAATACTTTTTGAAGGTAGCTAAGAGTCTTTTCATCCCTTGGCTGCACTGGTAAGGTATTATCAGACTGCAGGAGAGGAACGAGTACTACACACAAGTCAAACTCAGGAAATTATCTTGGTAATATTCAAATGATTTCATGCAGATAAATATTGACTGTGTTGATGCCTATATATTTAGAAACCTCAGTTTGCAGATCACAGAATCACAGAATATCCTGTGTTGGAAGGAAACCACAGGGTTCATTGAATCCAACTCCTGGCCCTGCACTGCACAGTCCCTAAAATCACACCTTGGGACCATTATCCAAACATTTATTGAGCTCTGTCAGGCTTGGTGCTGTGACCACTATCCTGAGGAGCTGTTCCAGTGCCTGATCACCTCTGGGTGAAGAACCATCTCCTGATATCCAACCTAAAACTGCCCTGGCACAACTTAATACCATTGTGTCAGGTCTTCAGCTTACTCTCTAGACCCTTCACCAGTTTTGGCAGAGCTTCCTATCTTTCTTATACTGTGGCACCCTGACCTGCCCTGAGCACTCGAGGTGAAGCTTCCCCAGTGCAGAGCAGGGTGGGACACTCCCCTCCCTTGCTTGGCTGGAGATGCTGGATCTGATGGCCCCCAGGACATGTGTGGCCCTCTTGGCTGCTAGGACACTGCGGACTCATATTTGACTTGGATCCCCAGGTCCCTTTCCATGGCATTGCTTTCCAATGTCTCATTCCCCAGTCTATCTGTACAACCAAGGTTGCCCCACTCAGGCACTTGCCCTTGTTAAACTTCATCTGGTTGGTGATTGCTCATCCCTTTAATTTGTCCAGGTGTCTCTGCAGGGCCTCTCAGCCCTTGAGACAGTCAACAAGTCCTTGCAATTTACTATCATTTTCACATTTGCATATTGTCCCTTCCAATCCACTGTCCAAGTCATTTATGAAGATGCTGAAGAGCAGAGGGCTGAGGATGGAGTCCTGTGGTACCCTGCTGGTACAGGTCACCAGTCTGATGTCACCCCATTCACTGTAACCCTTTGTGCCTGACCCTGAGGCTATTCTTCACCCATCACATGAAGTGTTTATCCAGCTGTATCGAGATGCTAAAACAGAGCTAAAATTTCTGTTACAATCCTCTTTTGACCTTGCTAATTATGATCTGAGATATGAAAAACTTTTGGCCTCATAATTCACGATAGTAGTAAGTGGTTTAAAGGAATTATTCTATTTTTGTGATTTCTTTTTGAGGATTTAGGAAAAAGTGGTTTGGGCATTTTTGAGTTATGTAAGTAAAAAAAAAAAGCCATACACTTTATACACTAAGATATTTAAAAACGTTAATCTTGTATAATTGATAAATGAGAGGCAATAGAAACTTGGCTTGTAAGAAAGTAAGTCAGGGTTGAAACTTAAGAAGACAGATTCAATTTTCCAGCTGGGTTATCCAAAATGCAAGTAATCATGCATGTGCTCTAGGATGTGTTTTATTTTAGTGGAATAGTTGTTTGGCATACTGCAAAAGATATTTCTATCTGTTTTACAGTGGGTTTGGACCATGAAATAACTGTTGTGTTTTCAAAGAGCTTTTATTTTCAGAAAAAATATTTGTCTTATTTTTCATTGAACAGAGGACATATATTCTAAGAGTTGTATGTAATATTAAGATTTTTCCTTTCATAGTCGCTAAATTTAGGAATGATCAGGAAAAATCCCAATAATTTTACTTGATATTAAAAAACTTTTTCCTCCATTTTTAGGTGTAATCTTCAGTACATTCCTATGATGCTATTTTTAATGCTGCATTAAAATAATCTTTGTACAGTTTTCTATCTGCACCAAAGCTGATGAAAATATTGTATGTGGGGTCAAGTGGGAAAATCACTGGCTCAGCCAGTGAATTCTTCACCCAGAAAAATTCCATGGTTGACTGGGAAAATCAAATATTTTTCTTCAGAAGATACATCAGATTAATCATTATGGCAAATGTATTGATGTAACTATGCATTAGGAAATGCTACTATATTGGACCATATTTAGACAAATAACTAATATGGAATTACTGTTTTGCTGAATAAATATGGAATGAATTCCTTTGCTGAGAGAAGAGTAGAAAATGGGACTCAGAGATACAGAAGACTACATTACTCCATTCTAGTTTATGTCACTGTAGCTTAAAAAAAATGTGTTCAAAAAGGGGGGAATCTCTGGATTATCTCACTTCTATGGTTGTACAGTCCTCTATAAAATGTTGTCCAATACATGGGCTATGTATAAATGTAAAGTCAAGTGGGAGAAAACAGTATGCATATATATATTAAAGGTGGACTTATTCTTGTGAAGGTACAAGAGTGAGCACTCACAAGAACTCACAAGGGTGAACAGCAAAATATTTCGTGACAGGAGTTATACTCTTTTTCAGCCTGATCAGTCAGACAGGACTTGAATTTCCTACTGATGCTCTTTCAAGGTGAAAATGGCCATCAGGCAAAGAAACGAGAATAAGTGGAAAGTGCTCTGTGTGGTTTACACTCTGTAAAATTTGTTTCAACCATCCAAATGCCATCCTGCAACCTGGTCTTGCCAAAATCAAACTGTAAGTATCAGAGAGACTGTAAATAGAAGATGGTATGTCACAACATGCTAGAACAGAACTCTGTAGGCAGAGGCATCTTACCACTCTTCAGTTCTATCCATGCCTTGCATTCCAATAATATCTAAGGTGTTCAGATGATCTGTGATAGCAGTGCCTTCCTTCAGTGAAATTTCTACAGCATTTCCCTACTTTTCTCATCTCTTTAGGCCTACAGTGCTATGATGAGAAAAATGAGTAGCTATAAACATATAGCAAGGAGAGGATTTTGATAATCTTGCAGTAATCCTCTAGCATCAGCCCGGCAGCCTGGTTCCTTCCTGCATGGTAGTGGATCTTCAGCATCACCAGTAGTCAGGGCAGTCATCACTACAGTGGGTGCAGGAATTACCTACCACGCAAGCTTGTCTCTCCTGTCCTCTGATGGGTGCTGTTCTGGGAAACCCAGGTGGCAGGTTCACAATACTGTGTGCCAAGTTGAGAGGCTGCTAGCCAGAAACCTTAAATCACATCTAGCACAAAATGGATTAAGGTAAAAATAAAAGTGCAAGCATTGATTCATGAAATTCAAAAGAAACAACAGTTACAAATGAGAGTTACATTTATTTATAACATTCACAGGCTGAGAAACAAGAGGAGATCATTCAATCTATTTAAAGTAAAGTTACATCACAGTAAAATTTCTTTGATCAAAATCATCTTCTTACTTGGGAAAGGACACATGCAACCATGATAATCATAATAATGTAGCTATTATGAAAATTAAGCCATTAGTAGAAGACATTTCTTGGATACGTGTTTAGATTTTTGGAACTTTTCTATGGGTATTGCAATTAAAGCTGCCCAAGCTTTAACTTAAAGCTGAATTATTTTTAGACATTACACAGCTAAAGAGAGGTCAATGATTAGATTTAAGACTCTGAGATAAATTCAGATTTTTTTCTCAAGTCCTTTTTTGTTCCCTTGTAGCTAACCCCCTTGCTCTGCTATTCTGGGTTCTGTAATAAACAGATAACACACTATAGTGTAATCTGCACAGGGTACAGGAGTATGGGAGAGGGTTTTGTTGCTACTGGTTTATTTTCCTTCTGGACTAAATTTAAATTTTTAGGCCAATCTGGAAAAATCTGATTATATATTTCATAAATTACCATGCTTGTGGTAATTTGTGAAATATATTTGTCTACTATTTTTCTGCCTATCTACTTTTTTCTTGTTTACAGGAAATTAAGAGCATCAAAGGAAAGGAAACCAGTGAAAATTTTCAAAGTCCCTGCAGAGAGAAGACAAAAACAACAGCTCAATACATTACTTTCATACTTCATGCAAAGACCACATCCCAGACTTACTACATATGACATGGAAAGAAAGATGGGATGGCAGGCAAGCCAGGAGAGTGCCCAGGTGGCTGAAGCCAGTGCCACCCCTGCCTGTATCAGCAATACTGCAGCCAGCAGGGCCAGGGAAGTTGTTGTCCTTCTGTGTTGGCACTGGTGAAGCAACACTTTGAGCCCTGTGTCCAGTTCCCAGCCCCTCAATTAAAAATGACATAGAGGGGCTAGAGCATTTCCAGAGGAAGTCAAAAAAGCTGTTGAAGAGTTTGAAGCACAAGTCTTATGAGAAGCAGCTGAGAGAACTGCAATTGTTTAGTCTGCAGAAAAGGAGACTCATGGGAAGAACCTCATTGCCCCCACAGTTACCTGAAAGGAGGTTGTAGTGAGGTGGAAACTGTAATCTTTTGCCACTTCTCAAGTGGAAGGATGTGAGAAAATGGCAGAAAGTTGCACCAGAGAAGGTTCAGATTAGGTATTTGAAATTATTTTTTTTTCACTGAAAGAGTAGTTAAATATTGGAATCAGTTGTCTCTGGAGGTGGTAGAGTCACCATCTCTGGAGAGGTCTGAATAATGTGGCACATGGTTTAGATGATATTTTTGTGGTGCTAGGTTGATGGTTGACTAGATAGTCTTGAAGGTTTCTTCCAACCTTGATGATTCTGTGACTCTGTGATTTAGTCTTCCCTACTGTCCACTACATATTTATTCTGAAGGAGAGGCTGTTAAAAGCAGCATGTTCTTAATTCCTTCTGCCATTAAACAACTTCCAGAAATCAAACTGACCAAAAACATACAAAACCCACCCACCCTGCCATCAATACTTTAAAAAATCAGGGGTATGACCATTTGAAATTTACATACATGATGATCTGAGTGTTCACAAGCCCATGACAGACTTCTGTCAAAAGCAGTGATGGCAGGAAGCATTTAGAAGGATGCTCTGCATTACAGACTCACAGGAGCAGAGCCTGGGGGGGCTGATGAATGGGGCAGATGTGCAGACTGATGAAGACCTGCTGTAGTTGNAGTAGAAGACATTTCTTGGATACGTGTTTAGATTTTTGGAACTTTTCTATGGGTATTGCAATTAAAGCTGCCCAAGCTTTAACTTAAAGCTGAATTATTTTTAGACATTACACAGCTAAAGAGAGGTCAATGATTAGATTTAAGACTCTGAGATAAATTCAGATTTTTTTCTCAAGTCCTTTTTTGTTCCCTTGTAGCTAACCCCCTTGCTCTGCTATTCTGGGTTCTGTAATAAACAGATAACACACTATAGTGTAATCTGCACAGGGTACAGGAGTATGGGAGAGGGTTTTGTTGCTACTGGTTTATTTTCCTTCTGGACTAAATTTAAATTTTTAGGCCAATCTGGAAAAATCTGATTATATATTTCATAAATTACCATGCTTGTGGTAATTTGTGAAATATATTTGTCTACTATTTTTCTGCCTATCTACTTTTTTCTTGTTTACAGGAAATTAAGAGCATCAAAGGAAAGGAAACCAGTGAAAATTTTCAAAGTCCCTGCAGAGAGAAGACAAAAACAACAGCTCAATACATTACTTTCATACTTCATGCAAAGACCACATCCCAGACTTACTACATATGACATGGAAAGAAAGATGGGATGGCAGGCAAGCCAGGAGAGTGCCCAGGTGGCTGAAGCCAGTGCCACCCCTGCCTGTATCAGCAATACTGCAGCCAGCAGGGCCAGGGAAGTTGTTGTCCTTCTGTGTTGGCACTGGTGAAGCAACACTTTGAGCCCTGTGTCCAGTTCCCAGCCCCTCAATTAAAAATGACATAGAGGGGCTAGAGCATTTCCAGAGGAAGTCAAAAAAGCTGTTGAAGAGTTTGAAGCACAAGTCTTATGAGAAGCAGCTGAGAGAACTGCAATTGTTTAGTCTGCAGAAAAGGAGACTCATGGGAAGAACCTCATTGCCCCCACAGTTACCTGAAAGGAGGTTGTAGTGAGGTGGAAACTGTAATCTTTTGCCACTTCTCAAGTGGAAGGATGTGAGAAAATGGCAGAAAGTTGCACCAGAGAAGGTTCAGATTAGGTATTTGAAATTATTTTTTTTTCACTGAAAGAGTAGTTAAATATTGGAATCAGTTGTCTCTGGAGGTGGTAGAGTCACCATCTCTGGAGAGGTCTGAATAATGTGGCACATGGTTTAGATGATATTTTTGTGGTGCTAGGTTGATGGTTGACTAGATAGTCTTGAAGGTTTCTTCCAACCTTGATGATTCTGTGACTCTGTGATTTAGTCTTCCCTACTGTCCACTACATATTTATTCTGAAGGAGAGGCTGTTAAAAGCAGCATGTTCTTAATTCCTTCTGCCATTAAACAACTTCCAGAAATCAAACTGACCAAAAACATACAAAACCCACCCAACCTGCCATCAATACTTTAAAAAATCAGGGGTATGACCATTTGAAATTTACATACATGATGATCTGAGTGTTCACAAGCCCATGACAGACTTCTGTCAAAAGCAGTGATGGCAGGAAGCATTTAGAAGGATGCTCTGCATTACAGACTCACAGGAGCAGAGCCTGGGGGGGCTGATGAATGGGGCAGATGTGCAGACTGATGAAGACCTGCTGTAGTTGTGGCGTGTGGCCTTGCTTCACAGTCCAGGGAATCTAAAAGTCCTCTGCGACTTCTTAAGAAGCCAGACTCATTGGACAACCAAACAGATGTACCAACCTGTCTGCAGCAATGTTTTTAGGGGAAATTATCAAAGAGCAGTAGATACTCCAGTAGCTGAGGCTGTAAAAACACTGTTTGTTTAAAACTATCTTAATTTAAAAACGTGTTTAATGGTACATATACAACCAGGTAGTGCTGTTTTTATGCATGAAATACAGGTAACAACCTGGTAAGGAAAGCTGAGAAAGTGGTGTGCTTTCAGCCAGAAAAGTGTGACTACTGAACCTTAAGGTATGTGCATTCACAACATTTAAACCAAGGAATTCTAAATTGATTGGGAAGTAAAATGCCACTTGTGGCTATAATTCTGTGTAACAAAACAGGGGGGTGCTGAGCAATGAGAAGAGAAACCAGTAATAAGTGAATTTCCTAAGGGTTGTTCAGATAAACAAAAGTGATCCTGCACTGATTCAATCATAATATGTTACAAGATAATTTGATAGATTCTCTCGGCGGTGCTTTGAACTTGGCTGAATGCCAAGTGCCCCCCGAAGGTTCTTATCACTCACCTCCTCTTCTGGACAGGGAAAGAAAATATAATGAAAGGCTTGTGTGTTGAGGTAAGAACAAAGATAGATCACTCACTAATTACCATCATGGGCAAAACAGACTCAGCTTGGGGAAATTAATTGAATTTATTAACAATCAAACCAGAGTGGGATAATGGGAAGAAAACCTAGATCTTAAAACCACCATCCCCCCATCCCTCCCTTCTTCCCAGGCATAATTTTACTCCTAATTTTCTCTACCTGCTCCCTCCCAGCAGTGCAATGAGATAGGGAATGGACTGTGGTCAGTTTACCTCATGCCTCTGATTGTCCTTTCTCCTCTCTGAGAGTAATCCTCACACCCTTCCCCTCTGCCAGCATGGGGTTCCTCTCATAGGACAAAGTCCTACGAGAAGTTCTCCTATGTGAGTCGTTTCCACAGTCCTTCATGAACTGCTGTAGTGGTCCACTGTGGGGTCCTTTGTGAAACTACAAATCCTGCCTGCAAATCTGCTTCAAGGTAGGCTCATCTCTCCCCAAGGCCACAGGTCCTGACAGGAGCCTGCTCCAATGACGGTTTATCACAGCATCGCAACTTCCTTCAGGCATCCATGTGCTCCAGTGTGGGGCTCTCCATAGGCTGAAAGTGGACCTCTGCATCCCTCTGGATCTCCATGGGCTGTAGGGGCACAGCTGTCTCAACGTGGCATTCACCATTGGGCTGCAGGGGAATCTCAACCCTGGCACCTGGAGCACTTCCTCTCCCCCCTGCGGTGACCTTGGTGTCTGAAAGGGCTATTCCTGTCAGATAATTCTCTCTGCGCTTCTGGCTGAAGTTGATGGGGTCTTTTTTACCCTTCTATTCTATATTACCCCAGAGATGGTACCACTGTCACTGATGGGCTCAGCCTTGGCCCAGCAGGAAGTCTGTCTTGGAGCAGGTTGACATTGGCTTCACTGGATAAAGGATAAGTTTCTAGCAGCTTCTTAAAGAAATCAACATCCCTGTAGTCCACAGTGCTATCTTGTCATCAATACGTTGCCATGCAAATCCAATACACTGTCCATGTCCAATACTTTCTAAAATCTACCTGGAATTTATTCCAAATGACTGGAACCTAATAATTCTTCTGCTAAGAGAAAGAGATCAACAATTCTAGACTGGGTGTTATACACAACCAAAAATTTAAGAAGGCATTGAGCTGCAAAGTGTGTCTATCCCTTTTTATAAGTGAGAACCATACACACAAATGTTGTTCCCAGACTCAATTTTTAGCAGGCATGATTATCATAAGTAGTTGAATTAAATTTCAAAATTTGGTGTTGTCTGCTACAATTTAAACTGTTGTATGCAAATATTTGTTATAGGCAACAACTAAATATCACAATTACAATTATACTCAAGACTTGTATCCTGTAAGGGCTTACATTTGACATTCATTCAACTGAATTTCTTGCTGACTGGAGATAAGTGAGGTTTTTCGTATAGTCAAAAGTGTCATAAAATCCCAAAGAGAGGCTTGTGGAATTCTGGTCTGTGTTCCCTGTGCTAGTTATGCATGCATGGTACAACAAGTACAGGCTTCAAAGGCATATGTGGTGAATATGTAATAAAAATTTTATTTAATTTACTAATGTTTGCCACAACCGCCTCTAACTAATGCAAGAGAGAAAGTGGGAGTTCTGCATGCTATGTGCTCATTATTTAATAAGCACATTGTACTGTGCACAAACTCTGAATATTAATGAATTTCTAAATATAAGAATCACATTCTTTTGGAACACAAAAAACAGACACAATAATGCCGAGGATATAAATGCAAAAAATTGTGGAAAGGGATCAGCATGATGGGAAATGAGGCTGCTCTCAGTCAAGCATCATTTGCACTCAGTGATGGTAGTGTACCAAAATATCAGCAGGCAACAGAAAGTTATTTGATGCTGTTTGTCACACAGACACACAGACAAACACACACACTTCAGTGNGAAGGAAATCTTTCAGCTCTTCTCTGCTTTTCAGTCCAGAGCAGTTTCAAACAGTCCTGAAGAAAAAGGAGGGAAAAAACAAAAAAAAACAATTCTCTGCCCTAACTAGCTAAAACTAACTAACTAAAAAAAAAGGAAAAAACAAAGCACAAGGAGTTTGCTGTCCACAGCCAGACAGCACGGCGGCTGCACTGCAGAGTCCCGGAGAGGAATGTCAGGAGATAACAGTTTCAAAACAAATCGCACTCTAAGAATCTTCTTAAAGGTACAAAGCAATATACAGAACAGACGATTGGGGATACAGGCATCATAAAGTCACTCTAGGACAGTATTGTAGAAATGAGTATTTGGGATTGAGGAAGAATAGTGGTGGGAGACTTGGCTATGAAACAAGTAAACATTGTAGATTAAACTCATGAAGTTCTGACAAGTGGTGTGTAAATGCTTTTCTCCTAAATCAAATCAGGAAGGTGGCTGGGGTACAGGCATGGTTAATTGCCTTGCCATGTTTTAGAGCATTCTGAGAAGGGCTAAAGTTTCTTCTCTATATGTGTCAGCTGAGATGGTGCATTCAGACTGCAATATGATGTTCTTCTCATCAAAATTGACTACTTTCTCATTCAAAAAACCCCAAAACCACCTAGTGATCTTTCAGAGGAGAGGCTGGTTTCCTGAATCTGGCCACTAAAAGCCAAAGAAGTATAAAAATTAAATTAAGGTATACTCTTCCTGCATAAAAACAAGGACTACCTTGAGTGGTATTCATATAAGTCCTTTCTAGAAGAGGAATTCTATGTGACCTGTCATGACGAAAGCCAGACACAGAAGGCAAATCTGTAAAGAGCTCAAAGGGACTCAACTAATAAAGACCGTTACTGCCTTTATTTGATCTAGAGTATGCTTATATCTCAAAATGTACAACAAAATAAAAATTTCCTTATAATTTTCCTGTAAAGGTAATTCAAAGGGTGGACACAGCAACAATGAAGCCTGTCAAACACAGGAAGATACATGAGTTACAAGACAAAGCATTAGCAAAGAAGAACCTATTCCATCATTGTATTTCAGTCCTGGACAAGAAAGACCTGGCTGATATCTGAGATGTCCCCACAGAATGCAAGCTGCCACTGAAAAAGATAATTAAGAAATCCAATATACTGCTTTCTTAACCTGGATTTAAGCTGTAACAGAAAACTGTTGCAGTATTGCAATAGCACTCGGTACCATTCCTGATATTAAAAATATATCCATAAGGTCTTGATCTTCTAAAGAGCACAGTATCATTTCTGGAAGAATATTGTGCATAAATTCAGTGGAGGTGCAGGGTGAATATTTGCAGGTGATAAGGACTTTATCTGTATTAGTTGTGTGCTGATGCAAGGGCTGTGTGGTCTCTTGTTTTTGTGAAATGAAGCAATTCTGTTTATCTAACTGGCATAAAATCCCACCAGCTTCAAAAATAGTGATATACATAGACCAAAGAAATATGCAGTTACCTGACAACCTCCAGCAGCAACAGGATAAAATCCCTTACAATCTTTTACAGTCCCTTGTTCTGGGGCACAGAACACTTAGCTTTGATTGTTCTCACGACAGTTGACCTTTGTATTCCAACTTGCTCTGGGCCTCTATGCTGTAAAATTCTTTCACAGGCCTGCTTGAGTACATCTTTGTCCTTTACCTTTATGGTACTCCAAAGCCACAATTTCTTTTTCTTGGTGAAAAGGTATCACTTCTCAGCAGCGAATCTCTACAGGCATTATTGAGATAGTATTTATCTCTTCAAGAGAGGTAGAAATTTTAAAAGAGCTTTTTAAAGAGCACCAGCCTCAATGGTCTGGAGGATCTGAGACACAGACAGTGTCGCTGTTGGACACACAATCACATACACATGCACACTGTCTGGTGAAAAGGTATGAACTATTTATTACAACATCTGACTCAATTTTTATAGTATTTCTACACAGACCAGGGATTGGAGGAGAAGGTTGACACCTCTCCCATCCCATTGGTCAAGACAATTGTCCATCAGCTGTCCATTCCTCTAAGAGAAAGAATGTAAACTGACTTCATCTTAACAAAAACATTGCTTCTATTTATAACACCCGTGTGTGAGAAAACTAAGAACTATGAAAAAACATCCAAAGCTGTGAAACACATCAGAAAGCTGAAAAATTAGGGCAACATAGAGGGTGAATTGTTATTTGGCTTCACAGACCTCTTCAAACTCCAGCTGAATCATCAGACTGAAAATATTGGGATGGCTGTGGAAAAGGAATGCCCAGCTGCCATGCTGGATGGAGGTCACCCACTGCAGCTCTGGGCCAGTTACCTGCTGTCCCCTGCTCACTGGGAATGGTGTACGCTGTGGAGAGGATATCAGGGAGGCAATGGGGTAATGAAAGCTGTGGGCTTTGGGGTGCCTGGGAGTTCTTGCTTACTGGCTCTGCTTTGTGCTCTGAAGTCAGCTTTTGCTTGCACTGAGAACCGGATGGGTTAGGCAGGTTCTCACTGCGAGCAGTCTAGCTTCCTACTGGCCACCATATCACCCTGCTAGTAGTGTCCTGCAATGCCTGCTGCAGGCAGCAGGCGTGGCCAGGCAAGCTCAGGGAACAGCTCTGGGGGTGGGCACAAGGAGCTCCTGCCAGCAGTCCTTGTAGCAAGAATCAGCACCAACCAAAGGCAGACTTGGCTCTTCAGGCCTTATACACATGCTTAGCAGATTTCAGGCTGAACCAGGGCAGACACACTCTGCCAATGCTTGGGTATGAGTCCTAAGTGTGGCTCAGTTCATTGTTTCTATCTTGCAAGGGGCCATGGCAGCAGTGCTCACTCTGCTGCGGCTTCCTGCAAGACACTGCTCACCTAATTTTCTAGTCTTCTGCTCAGAATTGGTGTTTTTGTACTTGTCACCAAGCACCTGGCTGGGTTGTCCCAGAGCCCTGTTAGGTGCCTCTGGCATTTACTTCCTCTTTGATTTTGCCATTAGGAACCACCTCACAAATACACGTCCCAAGGCTTGCCTCTGCCTCAGGTGACCCTGTCTGCTATCCATGCCACTCTAGCAGCCTTTCTGATAGGCTGGTTGCCATTGGAACTGTTCCAGCTGCTGTCTGGAAGCCAAACATCAGCCTGAAACCAGAACCCAGAGGTGAAAGCACCTTTACAGAACACATGACTAGATGACAGCACATCCATCTCCACAGCAAGGAAAACTTGTTTCAACCTGTGTGGGCAGATGTGTCTCTTCTTTGGCAATGATGAGCACAAAAGTAGAAGTGGACAGTAGAAAAAGGGCTTGAAATGCAGAAGGGACCATTTAAAAGAGTCTGGATCAGCAGATCCTCAGCACCCAGACCCATCTGCCCACACATGCCTGGGAAGAAGGCACAGGGACAAATTCATATATTTAATGGTCCTGGGACTCAACAGGAACATCAAATGTGGAATACAATCACACTTTGCTTGGAAAGTGTGTGGACAGGACAGTCTGAGAGATGATACTTCATAGTGCATACTGTCCTAGTCAGGGGAAACTAGATTGTATATACAGAAAAACAACTTTCTTAGAATATTTAAGAAAAACCTTTTCTTTTTGTAAGCAATATACTCAGTAAAAATGCTCGTCATATTTCCAAAACTACAGCAGAGGACTGGAATGACAGCCTTGAATTTTTGTCTTAAAAAACACAAGTGAAACAATAATGGATTTTTGCCCTTATTTTTTCTCTTTTTTTCTTTCTTTTTTCAAGGAAAGTATTCTTTGTGCCTCAACAGATGAAATTCATAACTTTGTTTGTGATAAGATAATTGAAACATAGAAATCAATTACAACAATGATCTTTCAAGCCTTTATTTCTTCATTTAAGTAATTGACAGTTCAAAAGGACACAGACAATACGCCTGTAGCAGAACAGTGTTACAATTAAAATCGATTTTTATGAAAAACAATTACAACAGCTATTGAAAATCCAGGAAGGGTTGATGTTTTGAACACAATAGAATGCATTTTAAGAAAGTATTTGTACTGAAATGAGGTGGTTCTTGAGCTCCTCTTTGAATGAGGAGAGAGGAGAATCCTTGTGTTTATATAATGGGGGGTGTATATTCCATGATATGAAGGGAGGATTTTATTACATTGAGAAAATAATTTTCTCATCTACAAGTTCACCTCTTACCCATGTTTCTGACTTTCATTCTTACAGTGTAAAACCCACCAGAGCATTTTTTTTTATTCATACCTCCTCTTGTCTGTAGTGGGTTAGACTTCTGCTTCAGTATTTAACCCTTAAAGGACAAAATGATTTCTCACATGCCTTTTTGCATGCAGTTCTCTAAGATGGTAGGCACATCCAGCAAATATTTCCTTCAGTTCTAAATTACTTGGACACACACTTTCCAGTGTCTTGAACGTTGATGGAGGTCTTGAAAGATAAAATGGAGGTACTGGTTAATCTTGTTCCCAAGGAGTAGTTGTTACTTTTAATTGTGCCAGATAGGCCCATGCCTCGGAAATAGTTCCCAGTGACTGCTGGATGCAAGGCTGCAACCATTCATTAACTATCAAACATACTTCACTGACATTCACTGCAAAATCTTCTGGCTTCAGTTCTAAAGCAAAAGCTGGAAATGGGGAATTTGCAAGTGTTTGGCTCATGTATAAGCAAAACAATCTTGATCAAAAGATGAAGACCAGGTTGGCCACATCTCAGTGTTGTGGTAAATAGAGTTGTGTGAGGACAAATTCCCTATGATAAACACTGGCAGCAGTAATTTGGAAAGTGTATGCTTGTTACTTTATCTATTAAAGGATTGAGAAATGTGTGGAAATACTAGTTTTCTTTCAAGAAACTTGGATTAGAGAGTGGAGAAATTATGGGACTTAGTTTTGGTAGTCTTGTATAAAGACCAAACAGAAATGTTTCTGTAGTAGTAATAGTCTGAATGCTTGATGTGATGCTTGACAATTGATGTGTATTTTGCATTCATTTCAGCATTCCGCATCTATAATCAAAGGCAAATACAATCAAATCTCATAGATGCTTTAGGAGATAATCATGTTTTTCAAGCATTGCAAAGCCACTAATTAAGTGAGACATTAAGAGGTCCTTTCATCCAATATACCACTGAACCGCATAAAAGACAGAGTCTAATTGGTGTGCCTCTCTCATGACAATTTTCTTTCATATACTACCATTGCTCTGCAAGATCTTTTAATTTAGAACTGTTGGAAAGGCTGACCACAGGGCAAACCACTGCTGTCACCACCTTGCCAAGAGGAGTGCTCATTTGGAGCACTTTGTGCAGAAGGGCTTGCACTTCTTAAAAAATATTTTCTTTGTCTGATACCAACATCCATCAAAATTATCATTCCTCACACAGGTATGGATGAGCTATAACTCCTTGGCTTTATAACCCTTAGGGAAATGGCAGAATCTTCCTTTTGAAAGGTAAATATTATTGTACTCTCCAAAGAGTTAGAAGCCCAGGATTTTGATTACAGCTAAGAAATCCTGAGTTACAGCCTTCTGTATGTGGTACAAATTGACAACTATGCCTTCTCCAAGCCAGGCAAGGATGATCTGAAATCCTTTAACAAAATGTGACAGTCTACCAAGCCCATAAAAGCCAACAAAAAATTCAGTAAGCCCCATTAAAATGCAAATGTTTCTGCAACTCAAGAAGCTGCATTGCCTCTAACCCCTTTGCATGGTATGCCTGTTCAATGTTAAAGCAAAATCTTATTTGCAGTGCATTAGAATTGGTGCACTGCACAGATGCATAAAAAAAAAAATCTACAGATTCTTACGGTGAGATATTTGGTTTTAGTGATAGCAATAATTTTGATATGGATGTAATCTATTAATCTTTGTAAAAAAAACATCGAGCTCTCTTAGTAAAAGTAATCGATTAAATTAATTATTGTCTTCCTATAATAAGTGTGCTCTCCATCGCTTGTGCTTTTGAGTTATATAAATAGGAAAGTTATTGGAAAATAGCTCAGAAAAATATAATTTCCTCTTAGGGACTGATGAGGTAAATAAGATATTCCAGCTGGTGATTACAGCATTGACTAGCTGAATGAATCCCCTAGCTATTAATTAAAAAAAACAGATCCTGCAAACCAAAATAATTCCAGAATTACTTAGACAATGTGCTAAGTACTAATGTAACATAATTTTTTAGGCAAATTTTAATTTCTATTCATCTTTACTATCCAGTCCTGCATTTTGCTAACTTCTTACTGTATTTCATTTCCCATTGTTTTCTAAGGCTGAAACTTATCCTTCCAAGAAGAGAGGGAAAATGAGGATTCCATCAGGAATTTCTTGTTATCTAGGAAAGAAAGTATTTAGACTGAATTTCCCAGACTGCTACTGAGCATGTAGACAGAAAGGCCAGTTCCTTTGCAATGATTCTGTGTTTCTTAATCCAGCACTTTCACACTTTATTGGTGCTTTCCCAGCGTGAATTACCAGTCTCTCCCTCAGTTCCAGATAGTACCAGAGATGAGCAAAGCCCTTCTTTTTTTATAGCATGTCATCTGCAGCTGTATGTGGGAAGGTTTTATGATGCAGAAAATTCACTATGACCATTCCCTCTTGCGAGAATAACTCAGTCTCTGTGAATTGAATTTATTTGGCAAGTGGTGAGATTTTCAATTTCTCATCAGCTTTTAAAAATACAAAAATTATTAAACCCAGGCATTTCTTAAAATAAACTTTGGATGCCAAGATTTGTTTATTTAAAGATGTTTGTATTATCCAATATGGGGCTACTAACTATGTGGCAAATCCTCTATAGTGGATCTGTAATAGTATAAATATTTTTGAAATTGACTGCACTGTAGAAAATTTTATATGGTCTTAAAAATCTAAATTGTGTTTTTCTGTTAAAAATTATTAATAAATCTTACAATTTTTATTATTTTTTAAATTTTAGTGAATATGTCAGTGATTGCCTGATGTGATAGTGTTTTTCTCTACCTGATTATCATGGAGAAAACTAGTAGCTTCTTCTACTGTAAGAACTGGAAATCACTCAACATGTCTTGTGATATAGGAACAGGTTGTCCCTCGTGATGTAATGTAATCCTAGGGTGGAGGAGTTTTTTGAGGATAAAACCTCTGTTCTCTGTGCAGTGGTAGGTACAATGGCTCTTTTTTCATGTCATACTGAAGGCAGTGTTGCAGTACATTAGACTGCCAATCAGATTAAAAATATTATTAATAAAGTAGATTACTATAATGAAATCAATTGTAAAGTTTCACTGACGATTTGCATTTGCTTTTGACATTCTGCTCCAGAGGAGAGTACAGTGGTGCAAGTCAGTCAAAATATTTTGGAGATGTCAAATACAAATGCAAGAGGATAAGACACGTTTCAGGGGACATAGAAGAGCTCAGATTCACCCCCCCCCGTCTGTCTCTGCCCCTAGCAATCTATCAGGATTTCGAGCTGCTTCTTCTTTACCCGAGGTAGCAACTGTTTTTCTTTCTAGAGAATAGGACCCTAAGTTAGAGTATAATGGGTATGTGGGTGATAAATCTTAATTCAAATTATCCCAGAAACCATAAAAAAATTTGCTGTGTAAAAGTGGGAGTAGCAAGAGTTTGGAGTACAGCCTATGTTTTTCTTCAAAGCTGGCCTCTGATGTAGACTTGGTAGATTGTGGCAAGTCTCAGGGGACTGAAAGAGGTTTCAACCTCTGAGGAATCTACTTTTCACCAGTTAATTTTTTGTAATTACAGAGGTGTTTGAATACCAGTGATTTCCTCAGTAAACATGTTTCAGATGCAGATTTTCAGTATTTATTGCCTTCCAAGGGGCACAGCTGTGCTGTTCTCTCCATGGTGCTGTTTAGTGGTGAGCTTTTCTTCTTCCAGAATTTGCCTGATTGGTATCCCTGTCAGTTACCTGAACACACCGCATGAGTGAAAGTGAGGAAACAGGTTGACTGATACTTTGTACAGACAATAAATCCCAAAACACATCTGAATGAGACCCAGGTTTTTCTCTGTGTTTGTGGGCTTCACACAATGAAGGAGGAGAGTAAGTAGGTGAAAAATACCTGCCAGCGTCTTCTCTTTCTTACTGTGTTTGTTCAGATTCTCAGACCAAGAGGGATGGGCCTGAAATGTTAACTTGTTGTGAAGACCTGGCATTAAGGACCGAGGATCTGGTGTTAAGGAAACGGTATTATTCTTGTCTTAGTTTTCTACACTACACCTTGGGGAAAAAAGTGATCAGCTACAACAGGGGAAACAATGTAAATTTTCTTCACTTTTTCAAGTAAATTTTGCCACTCCATGGAATTATTTATTTGGGTTTCATTGAGGATAAGTATGACACACATCATGACATAAGCCCTAAAGCGACTTTAAAAATGACATTCAGGACAACTGTCTTGACAACAAAGCTTTTTTTTTTTTTTTTTCCCATTATATTTGCATATTTTGCTCAAACATGAAGCAAACTTATGGACAAACCTGAATTGTCACGTGCTTCATGGATCATGACAGCAAGGCTGTTTCATTTCCCATCCATACTCATGATCATATATATCAAAATAAATTACAGCACAATTTTTTTCATGTTAACCTTGTCACTTTTTAAAAACAATATACATTTAATACTTGAAATAAGAAAGGAACAAAACAAATATAACCATTTTTTTTTCACACACAAACATGTACATATGAACTACATGTGCTTGCAAACAGATTTCAGTAAGTGTGATGATAGTTTAATATATCTGCACTATGGCATTCCCTCCACGAAGAATGAGACTTGTTATCATGTGTACTTGCTCAAAAGCCAACTTCTACTATATGGCTGTAAGCTCAACAGATCAGTGTTATAGTTTACTTCCTACTTATACAGTGCCCAGTGTAATGAAGTCTAAGTGTTTGCTTTCAGTATCAAAATGACATAAATGAGTTCTTTAAGAAGCAATAATATTTTGTTTTCTGAAAGACCAAAATTACTAATATGTGTACAAGTTGCCCACCTTTTTCATAGATGCCTGTGCGGCTGCTTATGCACAATGCTTCAAAGCCATTGTTTTTGGCTTTAAGTGTGAGGAGGTGATGTTTCTAACTTGCAAATGCCATGAGTAGAAATAGGCAGACTTCTTTAAGGTCCAGATTTCCATTTGCCTTTTATCCTATTCTTTCCAGAATGTATATTTTTATATTCTGCAGCTCAGTTAGCAGCGTAAATACTAAAGCAATCCAGAATAAAAGGCACAAGATTTCACAAGATGAGAAATAATTAAAACATAAGTTCTGCTTATTTTCCACTACAGCCTGCTTAGTAGAATGCAAAAAACCCCTAGATTCATTTATTAAATTTCTAGTGTAACCAGGAGCAACAGAATGGTGTCAAGAGGATTTTTCCTGATTTATATTGCCTGGCTACAGTAGAAAATCGGTTTTCAGTCTCTTGCAACACTTCTGCTTCATGACAATTTTGGTATAGTTGAATAAATACAGATAATCAAATCATGAGGCAAAAGCCTGTTCTTTTGTATGCTTCTATAACCTGTTTTAATAGGAAAGATAAAAAATCCTTAAATACAAGCTAAAATAACATAGAGCATTTTATTGACTATATCATCTCTTTCCTCATTCTATTGATGCTATAAATACAGATTTTTATTTCCAGCTGGCCTTATACCCAACCACCTGCTTCTAGTGAAAAAGATAAAACAAAAGAAAGCAAAACAAAACAAGAACCCCAAAACACTGGAAAATTCCTGTAGACTGCTTTTCACGTGTAGTTATCTCAGTAGCAAGATTCTCACAGAAGCTGATTTATTTCATTTGCAGGAGTAGGTTTACTCAAGCTTCTTCTTCCTTTTTTAACTTTTGTTTTTGGTTTGAAGAAGGTTTAAGATCCTGCTTTGTGATCTAGATTCCAAAGGCCATGTGAACATTCAATGATACTTAACCAAATCCAGAGATCTTCCTTTGGCTTCACAGTCATTTGAAACTGAGAAGGGAATTGGGCAGAGCTAGGAGACAGACAAAAGGAGCGTGTGTCACTGAGCTAACTGTGATTCTTCTAAGCTGCCAAGGAAAACCGAGGCTTTAATTCTTTTTACAGATAATAAAAATGGGGCATCCAAACTGTTTGGCTAACTTGAAAAATTTCATTCATTTCTTGAAACATTCTCCAGCAATCAGGCCATTTGACTTTTTCAAAGATGTTACTATAACTCCTTCAGATACAACTACTGGGTTTTAAATTACTGGATAAGAGCTTTTTAATTCTTTCCTGGTTCTTTTTAGCACAAAGAGCAATCACACAGGATACTGAAAAAAGGTCAGAAAGCATGTATCCAATGTTTTCCCACATGTTGTTTTATGGCAAAACCATAGATAACTACAGCAGACTGAGATAGTGGTTCTGAGACACCACTGCTGTGCTGTTTATCAGTTACAGTCCAGTGAGGAGGGACAATATGACCATAGGTTTTTCTCCCTGCTACTCCATGTCAAGCCACATGGTGAGGTGAGAGGATGGGAATGGATAAAGCAGTTATCATGCTAACCCCTAGGTAGACTAGGACCATTCAATGGAAAAAGATTATGACCAGAAAACTTGTCAAAATAGGCTTCCTCTTCCTCACTTCTTTCTGTATGTTTCACTGCTGTGAGTGGACGTGGAACAGACTGTAGCTTATTATGCAAAATGTTGCCTCCTCTGAACAAAAACGGGTAAGGATTGTGCATATTATTGGTGGCTAATGGACTGTATTTTCACACAATGCAGTACTGAATGAGGCAAAATAACTGCATGACTGTAGTTTCTTGTCTATCCTTGCTGCAGGTTGCTGTTGTCCTTAGGTAGCCAGAAACTGCTTGCCCACCTGGATTTCCAGCCAATGCTTTGTCTTTTCATGGGTTAAATGTGGATTTCTGGAATTCACACTTGTGAGAGTCTTTCTGGGAAAGTCTAATGTCAAAAACATATATCCAGGCATGGTGGAGAAAAGTCTGTTTCACATCTTTGATGTGATTGAGTTGCAACATGGCCCACATATCTCAGTAATCTCCTTGCCAGTTTTTGATCCTGTTACAAAGCATAGATATGACTTTCTATTAAATATTAACACTGACTTGTTATGATGTCTCATCTGCTTAAATTACAATTAGTTGTGATGAGGATGTAATGTATAATATTTCTTAATTTTCTTCACGGTGTCATAATTGTTATAGGTGATAAAAAATCAAGATTAAAGAAATAAGGGAAAAAAAAGCTACCATTTATGTAAATAAAGACAAACCCTCAATGGCAGTATGACAATGGAGCCAACTTAAATGAAGCTTAGTTAAAAAATGTCTGGTGACAACAGCAGTTCTCTACGGGCCTTGGTGTCTCCTCTTCATTTGAGTCTGCAGCTATTGCCTCTGCTAGCACTAGAAGCATGTGTGAATGTATAATGAGTTTCATACAGAAGGTAAAAGCAACTTCCCAGTCTGAATCTACCAAGTTACATTTTTGTGGACAAAGCCTTTCTGAATAGAAAATTGCGAAGTTAAGAAAAAAGAAGAAGGGACAAAAAACCAGAGAACCAAATCAAAACTTAAAAATTAGTCTGAGGTGGAGTGCTGCTTAGTCTTTATCCATTGTCAAATCATTGCCAAAAAACCTTTTTCTGTACACATTGCTTCAATGCTCTCTTTAGCTCACTTATGGAAAGTTTAACTGAGTTGGAAAAAGGGCTGGGTTAAAAACTGTTGAATGGCCAGGCCCAGAGAGAAGTGAATGGTCCCACAACCAGTTGGTTTCTGGTCACTGATGGTGTCCCCAGGGCTCAGGATTGGGGCCAATTCTGTTTAGAATCTTTATCAGTGACCAGAGTTCTCCTTCAGTAAGTTTTCAGTTGACACCAAGTTGGATGGGAGTGTTGATCTGCTGGAGGGCAGGAAGGCTCTGCAGAGGAATCCAGACAGGCTGGATCAATGGGTCAAGGCCAATGATATGAGGTTCAAAAAGGCCAACCACTGGCTCCTGACCTTTGGTCAGAACAACCCTATGCAGTGCTACAGGCTGGGGACAGAGTGGCTGGAAAGTGGCCCAGCAGAAGAGGACCAGCTGGCCATGAGCCAGGGTGTGTCCAGGTAGCCAAGAAAGCTGATGGCATCCTGGCCTGCACCAGGTGTGGCCAGCAGGACCAGGGCAGGGATTGTCTCCCTGTACTTGGCACTGGTGAGGCCACACCTTGAGTTCTGTGTCCAGTTCTGGGCCCCTCATTACAAGAAGGAAATTGAGGTGCTGGAGTGTGTCCAGAGAAGGCCAACAGAGCTGGGAGGGGTGTACGGTATAAGTCCTGTGAGGAGTAGCTGAGGAAACTGGAGCTGTTCTGTCTGGAGAAAAGGAGGCTCAGAGGAACCTTATCACCCTCTACAACTCCCTTGGAGGAGGCTGTAGCCAGGTGAGGGTCTGTCTCTTCTCCCAGGCAACCAGTGGCAGGAGGAGAGGACATAGCCCCAGGCTGCACCAGAGGCAGTTCAGGTTGGACATCAAGAAGAATTTCTTCACTGAAAGGGTGGTTGAGCATTGGAATGGACTGCCCTGGGAGGTGGAGGAGTCACTATCCATGAGGGTGTTCAGTAAATGACTGGGTGTGGCACTTAATTTATGGTCTAGTTGTCAAGGTAGTGATCAGTCAAAGGTTGGACTTGATGCTCTGGAGGGTCTTTCCCAACCTAAATCATTCTGTGACTCACTGTGATTCTGTAAACACTTGTACATTCATCTATTCTTACCTCCGTACTGATCTGTGCAAGTGGACTTCAAAACATAGTTGTGAGAAGCCCAGGCATTGCTCTTACAGGAGTTATTGACAAGGATATTTTGGTACCTGTTCTCAAGTTGCTTTGCTGGTTCTGACATTTTCAGTTTTGTCCTTTTCTACAGAACTATTGCTGCTCCTCAGAGTTTTGTTGCACTGACTGCCAGGTAAATTCAGGCTAGTGTCAGCATGGAAACCAGCCGGTATACAAGTCAGATGTAGGTCAAAACCTTTGATTCCTCTTTTAGTGCCAGGTATGTGCTATTAACCTGTTTCTGAATATATGATAGGGGAGCCATGTGGGTCAGATGCCTTCTCACAGCCCAGTCCTTTTTTCTCCCCTGCAGTAAAATAAACTGTGGCGTGTCTCCTTGATCTCTAGCAGTGAAGTGACTCCTTCCAGAGGCAGGGTAAGCATTCAGCCACTGTTCTTAAAAGAATTGCCAAAAAGGTGCTTGTCTAGGTCTGACTTTGACACTGTATTCCTTATTCACCCAAAAGAGCCATAGTTAGTATGTGTCCCACAAATACATAAGAAGGAGACTATGAGGAGCAAGACAAAAAGTGTCTCTGAATCTTGCTGTCCTCACTTCTGCTAAGAGGTGCCGTATGCCTTGTTAAGTCCATGCCGAAATAAGTAGGCTGCAAAAAGTAGAACATTGCTAGAGGCAGGAAACAAACACTGATTCTGAAAAACTGAATACTGACTGAACTCAAGGCGATACACAGAATGCTGACAGCTCTGCAAGGTGGTGCTCAGCAGTAGCAAGCGATGATTTCCACCACCAGCACACGTTTCACATAAATAACACAATTCTGCTCACAAATCCTTGCAGTGCACTAACTGCAGTCACTTCTTAGAGTCATTCTAAAGGGAATAGGGGAATACAGCAACTCATAATTAATCCTAAAAGTACATGTTTTGTAGGGTGCTGTTTTTTGAGATTTTTTTTTATTGTGTCATTTAATATGAAGAAATTATCTGCAAATGTCTAGAACAGGTGAATTTTTGCTTCTAACACTGATTTTAACATTTAACATGAAATGACTGCAGGGGCAATAGATTACTAGTTGAAAAAATGACAATTACAAGGGAAAGGCACATGCAAATGTCTTCAAGGGACAGTTCAGAAACAGTTTGTTTTATCCCCATTTGTTTCTTTAACTGCCCACATTAAGGTACAGTAGAGTTTTGGACTTCAGTGCAGTGGTTATTACATCAACAAAAATAATTTCCCTGGTGTTAGAATTTAGTCAGGGGTTATTCCATTATATTAATGGAATAGAAAAATGTCATAGAACAAAGAGTATTCCTATCAAGCATGTTCATAAATCTCCAACTATCTAGTTCAGAGCATAAAAAGTAAAGAGAGCAAGAAAACCCAACTCTAAACTTAAAGCCAAGTTAAGTGAAGAAAATTCCTAGAACCATTGCAACCTCCTCAGTCTGACAACCTAAAATGAAGCAATGATGCGACCAACGATCAACCACTAAAAAAAGAGATTCTCAAAATTGCCTAGGCTTGGGTCCTGCAGCTGTCATGGGTATATCTGGGGAGCGCAGCTGGATTTTACAACTTTTGGCACATTTCCCTTGATAGAAGAGGGAGATTTTTTATCCTACTTTTAAAATCTCTGCCAAAGAATGTGGATATTAACTTTAGAAGCATCTAAAGCACCTGCATCCTATTATAGGTTAGCCTGACTTTGGTTTGAAAATGCCAAATTCTAATACAAAGATTGAACACAGGCTCTTAAATCACATAATTCTGAATGTTCTGTCTTACAATATTTTCATATTTATCTTGGTTAAACACATATATAGTCATTGTCATCCTTACTCCAGGTTATGCCAATCATTTAAAAATAGCATGTGCTATCAACCATGTATGACAAACCTATGGCTCATAACTGGTGGAACATTTGAGAGGTGGCTGAACAACTTTGTATCTTGCAATTGCTGAGGATTAAAGAAAAATCATGATATTAATGATAAAGAATAAAATTTCACTTCTCAGTCTTTTGAGGATTTCTTTGGAAGCATAAAACAAACAAAAGGTTACTTGTACTGAACTAATGCTCCATTTCTGCCTTCTCTCCATTAAAAAAGATTCCTAAAATCTGGAAAAACTCACCCCTCTTGCTCTAAGATACTGCCCCTGAAAGAAACATAACCACATTGTTATTAAAATGGCATCAAGAATAGCTAAGTAATTTGTTCTTGGAAATTAGCTTTGCGTCTTTGTGTTATCTACAAATATACAAGATGAGAATGACAGTGGCTAGAGGTTCATTATATCTGGCAGTATGTAAGCCTTTTTGAGGCTATCATGTTTTAAACATTATTTTAGTATTATAAATCCCCATATTACACATGAACAACTGTAGTTGGCATTGGAGAAGAGTTCATTCCTAGTAACAGTGTTTGTATGTTTTAATTCACTTCTATAAAGAGTAAGATGACCATATTTCCCAAGGAGTCTGCAGAATGTATTATGCTCTTTATTTGGCCCAGTACACATTAACATTTTAACAGTAGCTTCAAAATTAAAATCAGGGCTAACAAAACTGATTCTCTCTCTTCAAGGTAGAACTCAACTCCTCCATGCCAGCATTGACTAGTGGGTTGCCTTCCCTGTGTGAGAACCAGGGCTGTAATACAGTAAACTGGTCCAGTGTGATATCACAGATATAAAAAATATTCCATTCTGTATCAAAACTAGGCACATGCCTTATATTTATATGAAGAGTAGATCAACAGAGTTGAGTGATTTTGCTGTCAACTATTCATCTCTGGCCTTCCACATGAAGAGAAAAATATCTTATTTCTAATTAGTAACTACAAGGATCTAATTTGGGTTTAATGGTAGTTAAAAGATGGGTGACATCACACTTGGGTCAGTACTGGTGGATATCTAAAAGCACAACCTCTCATTTGTATTGCTTCAAAATGTACACAGTATAGATGCAGATTAAAAAAAAAAGGTACCAATTTTTTGTTGTGTTGAACCAACTAGAAGGGAGGATGCAAAGTTTTACCAAATTAGATATATGGATACAAATTTCACTGTAGAGTGTGGTTTAGACAAATGTGTCTTTTTCTTTAAGTATGTAAATCCTACACTGTAGGGTTTTTTTTCTTTTTTCCTTTTGTAGCAGTAGAAAATGTTGAACAATTGTCCATGAGCATGAGCCAGTGGTTCATTGCTGATATCCCCAGAATGCCAATATTTGCAATGCAAACAGTTAGTACAATTTCCCAGTTCTATGAAAGGCCCTGACACATCTGCCTCAAGGTCTGGAGGCTCTGTTGTATAACCACAAATAGTCTTTCCATTTTCATATAACCTTTTGATACACTGACAGCTGCATTAAGCTGCTTCTGCCTAGCAATTCCACATGCCAGGCTGTTTTAATTGGTTTTAATGCCACAGAAAAAGCACTGCAAGCAGAATACCATCAAATCATTTTCATATTGAACCTTCGTGGTCCAGAAACCTCCGCTTCAACCACAGCACCATTGTTTTTGCGAGGGACATATTCAAGGTCAATGCTGGTTTTGTGTTTGCCTTTCCCTCGGCTCCACACAAAAAGAAGAAGGAAACAAAATAAAACAACTCCAAGGAATGTAAAACAGCCCATAGCTGTAGACACCAATATTGTCTTAAGGTCCAGAGAGTAGCTGTTTGCATTAGTTCCATTAGAACTTGTGTCGTTGGAGTCTGTCATATACATAGGGGTCCTGTTGGCATAAAGGAAACGGTCTGAAGTAAACCCCTTTACCGTCAGGGAGGCCGAGTAGGTGTCATTTCCAGCTGCGTTACTTGCAATACAGACATAGATCCCAGTGTCCTGGTCTTGGGCAAATCGGATCTCCAGGGTGCCGTCTCCCAGCACAGTGGCTCTACCATTTGATTTAGTTGTGATCAGCCTCCGGCGTGGGGTAACCCAGGAGATGGTGGGCAGTGGGTCCCCCTCAGCATTGCACATCAGCTGCACTGTCTGTCCTTCCTCCACTACCAGGTACTGCAACTTCTTGTCTTGTATCTTGGGCTTCTTACAGGTGAAGTAAAAGGAGAGAGCTGTGGTGTGAAAGTCTCTGAATGACCTCTCTCTGACACTGTCGGGGCCGGCACACATCGGTGGCTCGCCGCCAAACTGCAAGGTGGGCTGCCGCTGCAAAATCCAAAGAAGGCGGCAGTCACAGGCCAGAGGGTTGTTGTTAATGCAGAGGACTTCAAGGCTTTTGGAGGAATGGAATACATTCTCTTCTAGGGTTTCTAACAGGTTTTGTGACACATTAAGCACGCGTAAGAATCGGAGCCCTTGGAAAGCATGTGGTTCAATGGTGCGCAGCTGTGCCCCCACCATGTGGAGCTCCTGCAGGCGCACTAAATCGGACAGCATGCCAGCCTCAATGGTGCTGATGGGGTTGTAAGAGAGGTTGAGATGTGTCAGGTAAACCAGATGCTTAAAAGCAGAGTAAGGTACTGCAGACAGGTTGGTGTTTGTGATAGAGAGAGAAGTCAGGTTGAGACCGTACAGACTGTTGGCAGGCAGCATGTCCAGGAGGGGCCAGGCCTCTATCTGCAGGTCTTTCAGGCGAAACAGTCTTTTAAAGGCGTACGCCGGCAAAGCATTAATGTTGAGCTGTTTCAAATGCAGACTGATGAGGTTGTGGAGGTGAGAAAGAGCTTCTGTTGGTACAGCTGTGAGGTTACATCTCTCCAGGGTGAGCTGCTCCAGGCTAAGCAACCCACTGAAGGCCCTGTGTGAAATATACACCAAATCATTGTCCCCAACCTCCAGGGATTTTAGGTTATGCAGATCTTGAAACATGTAGTCCAGCAAAATGACAATCTTGTTTTCACTTATATCAAGCTTTGTTAAGTTTGACAACCCAGTGAACACCCCAAGGGGGACCAGCTTCAGACGGTTTCCTTTCAGCCTCAAGGAGCGCAAGTTGAAGAGATTGTTAAAAGCTCCAGGCTCAACATTGGAGACAATATTGTCACTGAGGTCAATCTCCTCTAGCAACGGGTATGATGTGAATTCCTCCGGGTTAATGCTTTTCAGTCGGTTCTTGCTGAGGTCCAAGATTTTGGTCTCAATGGGAATGCCTTCTGGAATGGACATCAGACGTCTTCGGTGACAGCTGACAGACTTGTTCTGTGCTGAGCATTCACAGCGGGCTGGGCAGCCCACAGTGGGGCTTGTGAAGACAAGCAGCACAGCCAGACCCAGGAACAGCTGCCAGCATGATAGAGCTGTGTGACGCATGACTCCACTGATCTGGGCTAACCCTCCGCCACGGCCTGTGGGGTGAGGATGGGAAAGGGGAGAAGTTAAGTCTGCAGAAAAAACCAGTATCATTGCAAAGCAAATGCATGAATTTTCATATTGAACAAATGAATAAAGCCTATTGTGAATGGTAAGACCAACGTAGGAGCAGATATTACTTCAATATCATAGGGCTTGTCAAAGGATTTGTTTATCCAGCATTTTTCTCCAGATGTTGGAGAAGACAAAACAGCTTTTCCTACTGCAAACAGTAAAGGACCTTTTGGTCTTTTCTCAGTAAGTTTACTCAAGACAGTGCTATAATTAACCCAGAGATGAATACCATAAACTACACAAGAAAGGCTAATAGTATTTGTGATAAGTTTACAGCATTGGATTTCTGTGAGGTGAAACAGCTTTTTTCTCCCATTAGTGTTTTAAGGCAAACCTAATGATGTATTATAATCAAGAAAAGGAGCTCCTTGACAATGAAAAGATTCTTTTTAACATTTATTGCATATATAACAGCTATAAAGAGATAAAGATTGTTCATGCATACACATACACAATGGCTTAGATGAGGAAGGAAGAACTGGTGCATCTCTAATTAGAATTTGTAATAAGTCAAATTGATTCTTTGCTTTTACTGCACAGAGATATTTTGTGTGACTCTTTAGAACCCAAGACCTGAGAAGGGTTTACAGACTACCTCTCTGTACTTCCAAGATGTATAAACTAGTTTTAGGAAGACAAAAACAAGGTAAGATAAGCTGTCTGTGTTTAAGCAGCACAGTGTCCAAAGAAGCACTACAGATTTAATGAAAATAGCAGTTTGTCAGGTATTTATCCATCCCAGCCTTCAGGTTAAAAATGAGGTTAAAAGAAGACAAGATAACCTCTACTAAATTCACTATACCTCTCCAAACCATGTACTTTTCAGGTCTAGTCACCAAAGGCAATAGACTTTTACTAAGTCTACTTAGAAGCTACTAAATGAAGACAAACAATAACCCATTTCAAAAAAAAGAAGAAAAGGATATGTATGTTCATCAAAGGAAGGTGTGTTTGAGATGTTAAGAGTAAAGCAAACTGCAAACAAGGACCATAGAAGTGCCTTAACTCCTATAGTACAGCCAACTTGATGAGGCTAAGGTACAGTGCTGGGATTCAGGCTTCATAAAATTAATAAGCCTTATAATGGGCCTCAGGCACTGTGATGCCTTTTCTAGATTGTTTAATTTGTGCTTCGTTTTAATTGCACTTGTAAAAATACTCACATAACTTATATCAGTAACTACCTCTGAAGTCTGCACAGATGACTAATCCTATCCACAATGGCAATATTTCCCAATAGCCAGAAATCCATCACTTTATCTGCATCTTTGGGCTTTGAGGATCATCTGGCTACGGTGTAAGAAAATTTCAACTTACATTTGAGTCAATATTTTTTTGTCTATGTGCTGTCACATAGATTGTAACATAAAAGAAATCTTCCCATACACAGAGGATAATTACATTTAAACAAATGTGGCATAACTAAATTGAGGCAAACAGACAGCTATTTGAGCAAATAAGCTGTTTGAAGCACATCAAAATAATACTGAGTAAATCACAAACTGATGAAAAAGAAAGTCCCACCAGTAACTCTGCTACAGCAACACTGCACTCCACTGGTACACAATTTGGAATGTGATAACTCTCAGATATGCCTGATGGAGAAGAGTTGCATGCTCAGACTGTGGAAGATCAGAAGAGTGGAGACTCACTTAGTGCAAGAAAAAGTGCAGATATTTGGATGTATTGATCTTATTGAATCTTAAAAAATTCTAAATGGGAACTGGGAGATTTGGGTGTAAGCATTAGTGCTATTGTAACTGGGCTGAGAAAAAAACAGCTGTTGTGCTCTAACTGTTAAAAACTAAACTGAGTGAAAAAGCATTTATCTTGAAGCTCCATATAAATTGTGAATGACCATACATGAATAATGCACATATTACTGCTCTCACAACTCTGTGGAAGAATTTCACTCTTGACTGATGTGGCTTTGTATTCCCATTTTTACACTTCTATGCAGAGACTATCAATGTGGGGCACACCACACACTGGTTTTGACATACAGACTGGAGACTGGGTGAAAATTATTCTGTATGATATTACCTATAAAAGTACATTTCCACTTTGTTCTAGAAGTACAACCTACTGAGATTTAGTTTCCCCCTTAAATTGTAGTCTTGCAAGTAACTATTGCTAGTTATCTCCAGCTGTGACAAAGATTTTCAGAGGTAAACTTCACTTCATTAGGTACTAACTTAAAACTGGAAACCAATAGGGAACTCTGAGTTAGGTGTTTGCAAAGAATTTAGATCAGAGAGGCTTCTGGGTGCTCTGATCACTACTTTCAGAGTTCAGTCTGTGAGGTTAGGGCTTTCATACTGCAATTTCTATCACACAGGGATTTCATTTCCTACCGTATGCATCTAATAATGTATGAAACATAAAGTAAACAGGTTCAGTGGAAGCTGAGCACTCCTGGAGTGTTTGGTTTAGATAGGAAAAATATGAAACCCTTTTTCCAGCTATCCAATCCACCTGGTAACTAAAACTTCTAAGGAGTACAAAGTAGAAGGTAGACAATCTAAAAGACGATAAAAGGGTTTTTTTGACTGTGGCTGGAATATAGAAAAAGCAATTCAAACATTAACAGTAGCCTTCTGCAAAGGTAGGTGCACAGATAATGAGATAGATATAAATTTTTCTGTAAGGGTGTGTGCATGTGTATGTACGCACTTGCAAGGAAGCAAGATTGAGGATTGAGATATAACCTTACATTTCAGTAAGATAAATAATAAATTATATTAAATATCAAGTCAGAAAAACAAAGATTACATGTTTCAATAAATATGGGTTAGAAGAAAGCATAAATTAAATTTATTATTACAATTTACCTTAAGCCAGATGATACTACTATTCTTTCTGCTAATCAAATCTGTGACTACATCCTTCTCTTTGAACTGCTTTATGGAAAAATTACTTCATCCTTATTATGCAAAAAATGTAACCTTATCTCCTGCTAGGATTAAAAGATCTAGCAAGTGAAATATGTGTGAGACAAGGTGAATTTTGGGAGAAGCCTAGAGTGAACTTTGATGATCTATTGCATATGGTCCCATTTGAATTTAATGAATGTAAAGTTGTGTTTTCAGGACACGTCCAGCAACATCACTAGCTAGACCTACCTTGTGCCTTCAGTCTAAGAACATTTTTAAAAGGATACAGCTTCATCTGTAAAGTACATTCCATGTCAGTGTGATCACATTTATTTCTTTACATTCATTAATCAACAATGCTACTTTAAAAAGAGAGAAGTCATGCCATTAAAAAATATTCATCACTGCAAGATGATTTCTAGCAGTGAAAAAATATTTGCTGCATTTCTTTAGACTTTTGGGTTGTTAATTAATTGGCAACCTCACTGGCACAGTGCTGAACTTAGTGTCAGTGTTCAACATGATTGCCTTTTATTCCTGCTTAAACAGCCAGCACTACTTCATCTTTGCCAGTGTAGATATTCCCTCTAGACATCTGCAGCATTGCTGTTTTTTGCTTCCCTCTCTTCATTGTGGTACATAAAAGAAAGTAAGGTGTATACATGCAAGTATGTGTACACACACACACACACACACACACACATAAATGTAAGCTAAAAGTATAGTCTTACTGATCTGTGATTGTACCATGCCTTGCACTACACAGTACTCCTCTAAAATTATAGCTTGCTAGATGAAAAGTCAGAAAACCATAAATGTTTATGAACTGAGGGTTTTTCTATGTTTGAATGTGAATGACAGCCTGTAAAATTGTTTTCTTGACCTTTCTGGGGTATTTGTCATGCTTTGATAGACTTTGGGGAATGAAATATATGAAGGAGTTGTTTATTAAAAATAAAAATAAACTGATTACCTTCCTTTTGTCTTTCTCTGGCTCTGTTCTTTAAGTCCAAAGTCAAGAGTAAGGTTACTGTTGGCTGATACTCTTTTTCAAAAGAGGACCCTATTCAAAGTTCAGCTATACAATTATGAAAGCTCATTAAATTTATTAGTTAATAGTTCTGTGTGATCTCACCCAAAACAGCCATCTCTACTACTCTGAAAGGCAAATCAGTTTATACAAAGTTCTGCAGCTTTGAATCTTCCCACAAGTGCTTTACAAGGATGTACAGTGCCCTGTAGCTTTTAAATTGAATAACTATAATTAAAAAAAAAAACAAACCACAAAAGTAACCCAGTGCTCTCCTAGAATGCAGAGCAATTCTAAATATCATGTATAACAATGTGCCAAATCATGCATATGTTACATATTCTTTTACTTTCCCTCTCTCTCATACTAATTTTGAAGCCTTTAGAGCTGAAAACCAAGGTGCACTTGACCATGGTCCTTTCCATGTCCCATGTGAGGCTCCAGTATTGTATGGGTCATAGCTTTAGCCAGAAAAGGTGAGAGCCACAAGATCTGTTTCTGTCATTAGCTGCATTAACATCGCTTGATGCTCTGACTTGGTAGTTTTGACCTCACCTTTCCCATCCCTTTCTCAGCCTTTCAGGCAAAATAAAACCCTAGTGGATCATATCAGAGATGACAATTTTGCCTAAGGGTCACTTAATAATTTACATTCTAAACATCCCTTTAAAAAATATACTGTATTCAATAAATGTTCTAGGATTAGATGTTGCATGAAAAGACAGACTTGTACTGATTATTCACTTCATTGCTACCAGGTAATCCTGTGAACCAGATGAACTACCTGTTTTAAAAATGTGTGCTGAGCTGGCCCTGTCTGGACAGTGGGTGCCCACAAAATCTGTCACTGCCCTCCTGAACTGGACAGGGTAGAAAAAAATATAAAAAAAGGTTTATGCAAAGAGATATAGCAGGAGAGAACAACCACCAGTTGCTATTTCAAGCACAACAGACTTAGCCGAGGCAAATTAGTTTAGTTTATTATTAATTAAATCAGAGTGAGATAGTGAGAAAAAAATTCAAATTGTAAAACACTTGCCCCAACCTCCTCCTTTTGCCTGGGTTCAACTTTACTCTGCATCTTTTCTCCCTTTCCTCTATGGTAGTGCAAGGTTTTGGGAAATGAGCTGCAGTCAATTCATCACATTGCCTCTGTCACTCCTCATACTCCTCCCCTGCTTCAGCATGGGGTCTTTTCCACAGGAGACACTCCTTGATGAATTTCTCCAACATGGGTCACTCCCATGGGCTGCAGTTCTTCATGAACTGCTCCAATTAGGATCCCTTTCATGGTGTGCAGTCCTTCAAGATGGATATTTTTTGAGACTGTTTAGGGACAGTAAATTGTTCTCCCTGTATGAGATTATTTTTCTTCTGAATGCCAAATTTTAGTATTGCTGTATTTTAAAGCAGGGAGCAGATACTGAGGAGTATAAATGTTTCTGTTTTTGCATGGCTGTCATCATCTGTCACACTTCAGCAAGCAGTAAGCCAAAACCATTGCTCAAATCTTTGCAGTAAAGCACCTTTGCACGTGTGCTGAGCACAGACACTGAATATGTGCAGCTAAAACTATTGAACTTCTGTGGCACAAAATTTTGCCCATCTCAGTATGTTTTTAATTCATAGATTTATCTCTTAAGCACCTATTGCAGTTATGTTGGAAGAGCAACTGGTTTGGCTTTGTTGAACTCTCCCTTGGTGCTGGACCAGACCAGGTAAGGGCAGGAAGGGTAAGTTACCTTTGCAGGTGGACTGTGCCCAAGGCAACAATGGTGGGAAGTGTTGCCCAGGAGATGAAGGAAAAGATGAGAAACAAACTGAGATGGTTTTAGGGACAGCCAAATGACACACAAAAATATGAGACATTTAGAAATGTTCTTACAATGGGACACAATGCCACTAAGAGAATGAATGAAATCCTGACTGTGGCATTTTCTGACTTGACTGCAATTTAGACATTCCCATCATATGCTCTTTCAATGTAAGAGTCAGTTCATAAAAGCAAAGGCTTTGTCTCATCAAGTCTTGTGTCTGAAATTTCTCTTAGTGTATTGTTCCCAAATTCTATCACAGCCTAAGTGAAGACTGTCTATATAGTCTAAAAAGGATGACTTTTATTTAAATCAGAGCATCACAGAAATTGTTCAAATGAACCTAGATATTCTACCTTCCCTGTCTCTTTGATATAGCTTTTATGCTTGTGCAGAGATTTTGCTCTCCCTCCCTTTATCGATCTCTTAAAGATTTCAGCATTTAAATAAATTGCAAAATATTAAGTAGCTATCTGCATTCCAATAGTAAATAGATTTAAGAATCCTTGGTAACAGCAGCAACCACAACAACCACTAGTCTGACAATTCATTGAACTGAAAGCAAAGTTTTGATTCAATTTTTCTGCTGTCCTAGGATCATTCTCATCTACTTAAGTCATCAGTGAAGACTTCCGGGACTAACATCAACCCAGAAATTACAGTCCAATTGCATTTGTTTAGAGAAGAAAAGATTGAGACCAAGGTCATTAAAAAGTCATAATATAGAAATAGGAAACAAAAGTTAAAAAGGCAACTAGATCAACTTTCTTTATTAGCTTATCCAGTAGAATTATTTTAAGATTACTTAAAATCTTTGTATCAGATGTTTTAAAACTAAACAAGTGAATGTAGTTTTAATCCCAGATACTTATATTTTTGTCTGAATCAAAGTGAAAGAAGCATGTGTGCCAAAACACAGAAGGTAAGAAAATCACAGTGCCAAATTCATGTAATTATAGAAGTCATCTGTACAAGTCTTTGAAATCCAGAGTCTCCAAATTTAGCAAAGAAATAAAGCCATCACTACACCTTCTGTTTTTAAACCAACATTTCTAAGCTTAATTTACCAATTTCTTTCAGTTTTCACAGAGAAAGTGAATCACAAGAAGAAATCTAAAGGAAAAAATAATAAATCTTAAGGATTGTCTCTCAGGAGACATTTCATAAGTAACAGGAAAAGAAAGTGGAAATGTTTGCAAGGATTACAAACACTTCCACTGACATTTCCACTGACCTTACTGCTAAGTTGGAGGGGAAAAGATTTATGAAATGCTGATATGAACAATTATGTGAAGGACTATAGAAGATGCTTGGATGTGAAATAAAATTCAGACTTTTTTTGATGTAGGTTAATAGTATAAATAAACCATTCAGGGAGGATAGCACTACTATCATACCCACATGATTAACTACCTAATAAAAATTAAAAATATTTGCATAGAAACAATTTCTGGCAAAGAATTCTTAGTTGAATAAATTAAAGAATTACTGTGAATAACAGATCTTTTCTACCATCTATTCTTTCTGAATGTGGAAGCAGATTTTTGAAAGCTGGAGTTATACAAAATTTCTTTTGCTAAGTTCACTTAGCTCTATTAAATTCTATTCCTATTTTACTGGTAAAAAGTGATGCTAAGAGATAATTATTCAGTGGCAAAGACCAGAACAACATAATTACCATGACAATAAATGTGTTGATATGATAATGCAATAATAGAGAAAGAGAACTTATACCTCTGAAAAAGGTACAGCTCCTAAGTAGTTTGCACTGCATTTTGTTACGGCTGCTTAGTATTGGAACACCAGCCACCTGTTGTAGCTAAGCTCCATCCCTATGCCTGATGTTAAGTATCTATGCACAGTAGACCACCTGAGTGATATGTGACTTCAAAAACAACGCATGAGCCCACATTTTTATGAAGTTGATTTATCGTAAGGGTTACAAAGCAAAATTACATTACACTGTCTTTCATTGATGATTCTTGCAAGATTTTAATGCTCCAGATACTGAGAACAACTTATCACCGGGGAAGAAAGATGAAGTTATTGTAGTACAGGAGGGAAAATCATATAGCAACAAAGAGCTAAAGCTATTACTCTTAGAGAATGCAGCAGACCAAAGATTTAAAGATTTTGGAAAAGATTAAAAATCTCTTGCAAGTTAGGATTCATTATTTCAAAGTGGACCTTATGTTTCACAGTGTGTCTAGGCAGGTGAATCTTAAAATTCTTTGCTACTATGAACAGGACACTGGTGGGAGAATGTGGAAAGGTTAGATACTATACTTGCTTTTCATATCTGCTGTAGCTAATGAAGTCTGAATAAATTATTTGAAAACTTAAACAGTATGAAGGCTAACAACATTGATTACAGATTAGGAAGATTTTTTCAACAACTCTACACTAAAAATTCATCTTCGTCTTGAAAGAAACAGTCTTTCTTCTAAAACTTTCTTGCCATAACAAAACAGATGACACCACTGTGGCCTGCACAGTATCTCTTATGTAGAAAAACAGGGATTGGATTTCCTCTGAAGTTTTAATTCTAACATCCAGCTACTTCTCATCTTTAATGAATGAAGATGTTGGTGATGGAAAGCTGTTGAAAAAAAACGAAGCTGCTTTTTTAATCTGGATTTGATAGCAGACTTTTGAGGGCTAGTACATTCAATCATATTTGAATTTCACTACAGTAATCCAATTAGGAAGCCACAAGCAATCTGCGCTATATCTTGATCATCGTAAGAAACATTCTTGATATAGCCTGTTATAGATGGGTGTTTCCTTCAAGTACATGAGCATTTAAGTCCAGAGAGATCTGCTGTCCCAGTAATGTGCTAATGTCCACTTTTTGTAAAGGGAGGCACTCACTGGTAGCCTTAACAATGTGTTTTGCAAGCTTCTACCTGTTGGCATGATTTCATTTTTGTTAGATTTAAAATCAAAAATTCTTATTTTTTATCTTGCCCACACATGGAAGCTAGGGGACAATGACCTTATTTCCTATTTAGGGAGGCAGACAGATTAATAAGCCATGAGCAGTTGAGAACTTTTTTCCTAGCAGCTCTATGAACAGGACAAAAGTGAAACCAAAAGTACTTCAGAGGGTATGGGTCTGGTAGAGTCAATTCTAATGCTGACCACAGTCCGGTGATTACTATTATCAAAAAGGGCTTCAGATCTACTGACTTGGGTCCCTGCAGGTTTTTTGTATGGTTGTGGTTTTGTTTTTTTGAGTTTTGTTTTTATTTTTATGTTGTTGTTGTTGTTTTTCTTCTTCTTTTTTTATGGTGGCAACACAGAGCCTGGTGACAAATCATGGTATGCAGAGGCTAAGTGTACAGAGAATATGTCCAGGAGAGATAAGAGATCATTTAATTAGTACTACATGGGCTGTTGTTTCTTCATTGTACAATTCAAAGGATCTTTAGCCAACGGCTCTGAATTCTTAAACCTGTATTTTTAGGAAATATTTTTTGTTGAATACATCTGAAAAAAGCAAATGTGTTTTACAAGGGTAACATTAATCTGTCCTACCTAGAGGTGAATAGAGTTTAAAGTTTGAAAATGGCTGAAAATTGAATTAAATGAGAAAGCTTAAGAAATTGAAATCAATATATTTTATTTTGTACAAAGATCTCAAAAGTATTGGGTATAGCACATATGGTAGTGGAGAGACAAGACACAACTTAGCAAAGCTGCAACCAATAATTTCAGTACTATTTATCTGGATAACACCAGAAATAAATTAAAACCATCCTGTGTTGTTTTCTCACACCTTGATAAGCATGTCAGCAGCAGTTAGATGTGTATCTTTCACTGAAACCTGATCAGACAAAGCAAGGAGTATATTCTCTGGGAACTATCTTCATACCATCACACCCAAGGCCTTCACAGTACAACCTTGCAGCAAGCTGCTGACTTTGTTGCTGCTGCTGCTCTTTTTGACTGCAGGAGTAGTCTGGAAAGACAGTACAAGAGTTACAGCGTTCTATTTGGCACATCAAAAATAAGCAAAAGGAAATGAGTACAATTCTTAGTCCTTGCCGGAAGGCCCTCAGTTCATATTATGTCTTTGAATTCACAGTGGCTATCATAGCTGAAAATTGTGCTCAGCATTTGAGGGTGTCACAAAGGAAAGAAGGGAATATTTCAACTTGGTGGTCAACAGTAGCTGGTGATGTATGAAGAAATTTAATGATGGATCTAAATGTAGTCATTTGATAGCTCAGATAAGGAAGATATCTTTGGAACAGCTGCACAAAACTACTCCATTTTGAATGAAAAGAGGGTTGATTATAATGTATACAATTGAGAGAAGAAGAGAATAGCAACCTGCCTTGGAGATTTCCTGTTTGCTTGAGACATTTTTATAATATACTTAGACTCAATATCAGCCTGCAGATGGATTAAGGTAAGGCATTTGAAAATAAGACCAGACATGTTTGCAGGTGGAAAAGACACAACTATTAATCTGCTTTATTTATACCCATACCCCATGAATGTTACTCCCGATATCTACAGGTGTCAGCATGACCTGCACTAAGCCTCTGTGTTGAGCAAAAAAGGAACAGAAAGAGATACAGTGTGGAGGAAACCAAACAGATTAAATTTGGTAGTTAGATTTTTTTTCAGCTGGATCAGTCATAAGTAAGCCCTTGATTTGAGCCTGGCCCATTGCAGAGCTCTTAGTGTCACAGCAGTGCTGTAGGTAGCTTCCAAGTTGTGCAGACAGAAGTTTGCTAACTCTTCTATGCTTCACAGACAAACTACTCATCACCAATGAAACCTATTCTTCTTAGAATTTATAGTCACCTGTTTGCTTGAAATCTGTACCCATATTTGCTATAGTATCAGAAGCAACTTTTAAATCCTGGCAGTGGAGACCAGTTGCTTCAATGCTTTTTTGATTCGGTATTTATACATTTATTTAGAAAAAAGAGGTTCCTCCTAAGAAAGTGCACCTCATTCAGTTAGTATCAGATCTAATGAAAACAATTTTTGTACAAGACAGAGCCTCTGCTATTTGAATTAGTATGTATTTGGTAAACATTTTCTTTAATTAATAGCAGAAGACAACTAATACTTAAACAATACAATGCCAAATACATTTGTTTTCCTGGTTAATCAAGATAATAGGATTAGAAAGCACAGCTTTCCATATTAAATTTACTCGGCTGCCCTAATGTGCTAGCACTAGTTACGAAGGTAATTGTGTATAGTTTTTAAGCTAGTAAACACTTTTTCTTCTTTCTTACCTTCTCATAAGAAGACAGTCTGTGTCTATGTAACCCTTCTGCTTCCTCAAGAAACTGACATATCACATTAACAGTGGACGCTGCTGTGTCTTACAGCTCTCCTGATCTATGTGTGATGTCCAGAGGCTGACTCCCGTCAGCAGACACCTGTTTTGCTAAGAGCTGGTGCAAACCCACAAGCACTGAGACATCTGCATTGTCCAGTACCTATTACAACTCGTCTATAGACTTACGGTCTCCTGGAAGATCTGCAACTGTTCCTCATAGTACTGCTGTACTTCTCTCCTCAAGGTGAGGAGTAAACCTCAACTGCACCCGTATCATATTTGCAGGGCTTTTCTTGGTTTAGATCTACAGACTTCAGCTCAAAGACATTGATCTAGGTTATATTTTCTGCCTGACTCTACAGATGTACAGTGCAAGTCTACAAAAAAAACAAAACAAAACAAAACAAACAAAAAAACCCCCAACAAAACAAAACAGTCTTTATCTCTTGAAATAATTTTAACATCTGTCAAAAAAATTTTTCTCAGTGAATCATTTTTCCCAGTGATTTTTTTCTTCAAAACATTTTCTACATTGTTATATTTCATTAAAACCATAATATTCTATCTACAAACAGTTTCAATGAATAATTTTCAACCAGTTCATGCATACTAGGACTCACAAAAATGCACGTATGCTTAGATGTCCTTAAAGGAGAACACTATTTATATCATCTGTATTGATACTCTAATGTAAAATAAACTAATGTACTTGCCCTTGTCTTAAATAAAATTAATGCTAGAATATCTTCCTATTGCTAGAACATTTTCAGATGGCCTGAATAAATAAAAAAAATGCTTGAGTCTGCATGAATACATCTATCCATAATGATGTCTCAATTTTTTTCCTAATTAAAAGCTCATTAATATCAAAGAAAATTGTCAGAAACCCCGATGAGACCATAACATTTGGGATTTTAAGACTGAAGAAACTCACACTATCAACTCAAAATTACTTATGCAAAAACTTCTGTAGGTGTTGTGTGAAATAAAGTATTATACTACAGCAAGCAATTGATATACCTCTTTATGAAGGCTGTGTGTGATTTTTCATCCTTTCACTTAGTTTATAGCTCTGAAAAGTAACTTAGGCCACTGAGTAACTGGAAACATCAAAGAAGAGGGGAACTGAGAGAAATTGATTCATTCTCAAAAGCACTGCACATTTTCAGCATTACTGGTGCATGGGAGTAGGAAGGATACATGAACAGTAAGGGTAGTATTAGAGCTGTGAAAACTTCCAGCATCTCCTCCAGAACAGATTTGCAAAATCTCTGTAGTAGCTAAGGAAAAACAAAAGAGACATTTATTTATCTTTTATACTGAGGGAAACATTATGGTCTTTGAATCTGGAGGTGAAATCCACAAAGCAAAGGATGCTGGTGATATCCCTTTGTTCTGAAATATATAATAAGACTTTCTCTAAACTCCTTGCCAGTTAGTTATAATTCACTTAATTTAAAAAATTCACAGCAGTTTTTAAGGTTTATTACTTATCACAATGACAAACATTGTTAAAATTATTTAGAATTCAAGAATAATTATAAAAACAGTGTTTATTTGAATGTATAGGTACAAGGGTGATATCAATTAGGTGGAAAGTGAGATTTTCTTTTCAGGCTGTTCCTGAAAAAGGCCTATGAACATCCCTCTGATTATTTTTTCAATCACAGAATCTCTCAAATTGAATGAAACCCATAAACATCATTGAGTTCAACTCCTTGTTCCTCACAGAACCACGTAAAAGTAAATCACAAGAGTAAGAGCATCATCCTGGTACTTGAACTCTGATAAGCCCTGTGCCATGTACACTTCTGACACCTTCTCAGTGAAGAAGTTTTTCCTAATCTCCAGTTTGAACTTCTCCTAATGCAGATTCATTCCATTTTCTTGTGTCCTATCACTAATCACCCAAGAGAGGAGATGAGCACCTTCCCCTCTGCTGCCTCCCATGATGAAGATGCAGATTATGATAGGGTCGCTCCTCAGTCTTCTCTCCCCCAGGCTGAACAAGCCAGGTGACCTCCACCATTCCTCCTAGGTTTTATTCCTTGAGACCTTTCACCATCTTGATCACCTTGCTCTGGACACATTTTAATAGTTTGTTGTCCTTCTTATACTGAAGCACCCAGAACTGCCCCCAGTACTTGAGGTGAGGCTGCCCCAGTGCAGAGCACAGCAGGACAGACCCCTCCTTTGTCTGACAGTGATGCTGTGCCTGATGCACCCCAGGACACGAGTGGCCCTCCTGGCTGCCAGGGGACTGATGACTCATGTTCAATTTGTCATCAGCCCAGACAGCCAGATCTCTTTCTGCAGGGCTGCTCTTCATCCTCTTCTCCTCCAGTTTAAAAGTATCATCAGGATTACCCTCCCCCAGGTGAAGATTCTGGCACTTGCTCCTAAATTTCACCAGGTTGGTGATGGCTCAGATCTTTAGTCTATCCAGATTTCTCAGTAATGCCTCTCTACCCTTGAGGGAGTCTACAGCTCTTCCTAGGTTAGTATTATTGGCAAACTCATTTAAGCTACACTTGATTCCTGCATCCAGAGTCTTCATGAAAACATGAAAGAGCACTGGTCCTAAAGCTGATCACAGAGAAATCCCACAAGTATAGCAACTATAACTCTTTAAACCCAACCCACCACTCAGTTTCTTACCCCAAATATTATAGACTTGTCTAGTAGTGTGATGAACATTTTGTCCACAATGATACTGTGTGAGAGAGTGTCAAATGATTTGCTAACATTGAAAAAATCCTGTATAAACTACTACTTCATCCATGGGCACTAAGACCCAGCTCAGTAAATCTAGCAAGGAGATTAAAAATGAAAACCTTTTTTCTATGGGATATTGATTTAAGTTACTTTGTCTTCAGAAATAATTAACTGGAAAATCAGATACAGGCCAAGTCACACATGTAGTATCCAACGATCATTTTCAACTGGGAGGTCTAAGTAGCAAAAATACATTTAGTTATTTAAAGGTATCTTTGGGTAGCTTTAGAAACTTTGGGAGCCTTGACTTAATAGATCAAAATTGAATGCCATGCAGCTGCAAAAGGAGATTTTATCCTCTGTATGACACACTGAGATGGACATTTGTACTGCTCAACAGACTGAAATCCATTGATCAGTAGTGTAGAGAAATTTTACTGCATGCTGCCATAAATCCCACTGGAATTAACAATAACTACTGGGATGACTAACACAGAAAGACAATAACACCTGCAAAACCAACAGTCTTCACTTATGTAAATCTATGAGAAATAGTTATCTGTGTTAGCATTTTTTTGAATACTCCACACTATTATTCATGATCTCTAACTGTACACATGTTGCGAGGAGAAGCCATAAACCTCAGAGAAGTGTTTTAACTGGCCAAACTGAGTCCTCAAAAAACTTTTAAGATCCATGACTTTCTATTGATGTTCAGGGCCTCACACAAGGTCATTTAAGATACATTCAGGCTGCTTCTCAGTCTTGCATCTCAGCCCAATTTGGCTTTTGTGTTTCAGAATACAGAAGAATGACACTTAAAAAGGAACAACTGAGCTGCACTGGTCTTGGTTTTTTGGGCACTCACATTTTAATTCAACATCTTTTATATAATTCATAGCCTAGAAAATCCTCTGTAAAGCAATAACCTTTGTTCTTCTGCATGACAGAAATACAAAGCCAACTGAATTTCTTCCCGAAGATAATTTTTTCCAAAAGCTTTCTATGCTTTTCCATTTGATTTCTTGATTCCACATCCAACTGGTTCAAAAACACTGTAATAATATGGCTCAGCAATTCCACTACTTTTGAAAAATGGAACCAGGGGAAGAAAAGAATGCAGCAATGACCAAGCCTCTGTCATTCACTGAAGCAGCTGCTATGGGTATAAGATTCATAAAGGTTAAAATTCTTTTTTTGTAGGGTTTTTTTTTTTTGGTAAGAGAAAAGAGTAGTGACTATAGGTTTCCTTACTCCATGTAATTATAAATACATGGAACTGAGTCTTAAATTTAAAGGAAATCAATACCTCACTCTAGCTGATGATACAAAGCTGTGAAAAGTATTCAATGTTTCCATAATATTGTCTTTTCTGGCTAAGCAAAAATAAAAATGATTTGCTGTTTTCCTCTTTTCCTGAGGTTATCATAACTTCATGATTATAAGTAGTTATATAACATAATTCGATGAGTACTAGAATCAACAACAATTGCCCAAAACTCCAGTTCCAGTCTCCTTTAAAACAGAAAGAACACAAACTGTGGCTGCAGTTATTAAAGGAGCACTTTAGTAGCGAATATTAAAAGAATAACCAATTCAGTAACATCGTCATAAATTCTAGGTAACCTCTTCCCCATGTAAAACTGTCTTGGGCTAAGCTCAACAATTTTAGACCTTTCTTTTTTGTTACTTTATACCCTTATGCCATGACAGAAGAACAGCATACTTCAAGTTAAGACTGAGGACAGAGAGTATTTGCTGAGAGGACATTCCCTAGCTCTTTTTTACACCTGGGATCAGATTTTTTATTGTACCTCTCCCTTT
>WBMY01008188.1:20598-54338 GCA_013397315.1 Donacobius atricapilla | reverse complement strand
TTTTTTTTTTTTTTTTTTTTTTTTTTTTTTTTCCCCTCTTAAGATTTAAGCATCTGACCTAACAATCATATCATCATGACTTTACTTTGGTTGCTTTCACTGCTGAACCCATGATTGTCAAATCAAGCTTTCATAGATTATATCTGTAAACGTCTATTTTACTTTAGGATATAAGGATGTATCTCAAGTATCTTGTTTTATTTGAAAAAGAACCTGGCCAAAGACCCAGTCAAAGTCAGATATCAAAAAAGATGTTTCAACAGAACAATAATCCTTGTCCTTGGTGCAAATGTGCATTCTTTGGTGTCTCTTGTCTCAGAGAGAACTCAGAGTGAGCAAGTTTAGGTTGAAATGCATGAAGATGTGTATGACTTCAGCACTGCAAAATGTGAAACTGTGCCTTGTACTCACAACTCTTGAGACTCCTGTGCCTCTTTCAGGTAGATACCTGAAAATTAGACTAATCATGGATATAGGAACCACTCTTATTATGCTCATTTCTGAGTGGGCATATTGGCAGATGTCATTATGACTGCTGAATAGAGGTACAGCTTCCCAAAATAACATTGTGGGTTTTGAAGATAGTTGAGGGTTCTTGCAGACTAGTTTCACTTCCAACTAAATCTTCTGCTGGGTAAGAAGATGAAAAAGAGCTTGTTCCACTGAAGTCAAAGAAGCTTGCCAGTGGTATTGCTGGAAGCAGCAATGCTGTGAATCAAACTTCAATTAATTTCCTCAAGCAAGGCATTTTGCCATTGTTGGTGTACTTATGAAAAAAGGTATGATCAATCTCATACTAAATAGTAGCAATACTTTACTCACTGTCAGGATTTCCCTAGGCTTATGAATTTTCCATCAGCATTTCTATGCATCTGGTATAGTTTCTTGCAGCCAGACAGGACTTCCACTGGTAGTTTTAGGTACAAAAACATCCTTTTTTTTTAAGATTACCAACAGTGAGTATCTCAGGTTAGAACTCTGGACTTGCCTTCCTTCTTTACTATATAAAGAGAGTTCAAATAAAAAGCTCTTTCACTTGCAATCAGGTTCCTGTACTCTGAAAGGCACCAATATCACACAATATGTAAGGCACATGAAACATTTAATGCGACAGGATGACTCATATATATGAAGTCAGTCATGTTAAGTATAACTGTTTGCTCAATACATTGTGTTACTTTTTCCATTTTTGCCACTCTAACATTCTTAGAAGTGCCTGGGGTTTTTATTTTTCCCTCCATCATACAAAATCTTTATTTTTAATAGGGTCATTTAAACATAATCCTTTGTGCTAGAAGGAAAAAAATAGAAAATGTTATGACATCCCATCTTAAATCAGTCACTATCATACAAAGCATCCTTTGGAGGTAGAAACAGAAAAAACCAGCTCATTTCTCTAAGTGAATAGATAGTAATATCAATTCTGATAAATTTTGAGCCTCCAGGTTTTTACCTAGACTTGTGGAATCTAGTCAGAGAAACCAAGCCCTTCTTTATAGACATAAGTTCAAAATGTTGTGTTTAGGAACTTTGAGCTCTAAAATATAGAAACCAAAGACAAACCAAAAAAGTTTTAAATTATAAAAGAAAAAAAAAAGAACATTATTTTGATAAAATTTTGAGATTAATTCATGTTAAATTTGTGATTTGCACTCTGATTACTGAGGTCTGAATATCTGCCATTGCTTATGCAGTTGCGGTTTGGGACCTGTTGGTAACTAGTAATGGGATGTGGTGGAGAGTAAATAGCAGAGAATTGTTGTGCTATCTGTACATCTATAAAAGAAAAGCTTTTTCTGCAGAAAACTGATAGATGAGACTGACACAGGCTAAGTCTCAGTGTTGTGATTCAGAACTTTTCTGCCCAAATTCCTTTTCCAGTGTTTGAGGGCTCTGACAATCACCTGGGTAAGGAAAGCTGCTCATTTTAATTATTGCCCAATGACTGACAGAGAACACAGAGTTAATAATGGGCATTATACCTGTTTTTTTGAGTCAATGATTTAGAGTGCCTCATTTTGCATTCTGCTTAAAGATCTTCATGAACTGAGGGCTCCTGAGAAGACTTAAGAAAAGTATAAAGTCAAGAATTGGTAGGCAGTTAGACACTCTGTGGAGATCTTTGATTAAAATAAAATGAAATAAAAATAAATATAATACTCTTACAGGGAGAGGATAAATTAACTCCATGCTTGGTACTGGATATCTCGGCAATTCCTGTGTGAATTAAGACACGTTCTGTAATAAATTCTGTAAAAAATAATGAACTGAGATTTTGAGCAATGATGTAGAACACCTTTACTAGTTGAGGTTGTTTACCAGTTGTTGGAATTTGCAGAACTAAAGCTCCATGTTTATTTCATTTACAAAAAAATTTAAGCCATATATTTAAGCAAATAATGTTCTTGACTGCTACTGTGAGAACAGATATTTGCAGAATCATTGAGTCATTTGGAAGGAAGCTGACCCATTTTCATATGCATTATTTTAGTGCATATATGTTTATAACTTCAGAGTAACTCACCAATAATTTGGAAATTAAAATGAATAATTTGTTAAACATTATTTCAGTTTATGTTTAAGGAAAGGCAGATTAAGTATGTACAACTAGAGACCATCATGCTTAAATGACTTTGAAGTCCAGTCTTCCACCCAGGAGCACCAAAGGCTTGGAATAGTCTACAAATAAAAGTGCATTATCAATTAAAGTTCGGTTTTATGTCTGAAAAGGTAACATCTTGAGAGCTGAGATTTTACAACAGACAGTCAAGTCTCACTATTCACCACCTCTGAAATGCAAAATAAACTTGTGAATCCTACAAGATTCTAGGACTCCTTCTATTTCAAAGATATCCTGTTCTAAATCTGCTAGAGTGAAAAGGTCACTTTAATCCTTAATAAAATGAAAATTTTAGATGACTACTATGACATCTGAGACAGAACCATGAGAACATCATGAAAAAATGGGTACTGGCAACAATTGTTTCTTCTGTGGAGCTTTGACTTAAATTCTTGTGTATTAAAGCTTATCATTAATGAAGAAAATTAATTATATGTATCTAAAAAGCAATGAGCATAGTTGGTTCTTCCATAACAGCATCTGTATTTCCTTCTTAACATGTACACATTTAAAAGAAGTGTCACTTGGGTGCCAGTTTTGCTCACAGTCAGGAAACTTAATGCCTGACTCAATTAAGACAGTTGATCAATATTCACCTTCCTGTTTTTGTGAAAAGGAATTATGCTGGTAAATGTTCATTTTTGCTGTTGATTGGTATATATTTACTGTTCTTTCTTTTATAACAATGTTGCATCTGCATCATGCTTGAACTGACTGATACACATGGATAAATTTTCCTATAAGAAATATTCATTCTAGATAATTTAGCTTATTTTATGCATGGTCACTACATCCAAATACTGATGTGTAACCATTGGTTGCAAAAATCTCACAAACAAGACTATATGGGATGAAGTCAGCATCAGGCTGATATTTAGAGAGTGGAACCTGGGAGTTTGATCAACACTTTACTGATTTCTGAACTATCAGCTGCAAAGACTAGGATTTTAGGTAGTTGCAGAGTGTTGCTATGTCTTTAGCACACCAATAAGTGTACCATCAGGACTCAGTGATCAGAACTTCTTGCTGTAAGGGAAAAGAAATAGCCCAAACCTTCCAACTGATTCACAAATACAAAGAGAAGAAAATAAGGAGCAAATTCTGTTTTTTTTTTTTCCCTCTGCCTCCTCTGGGACTGAAAGAGTACGTTCTGTTCAACCATTTATCTTTCTTTTCTAATACCTCTTGACATATGGAGAAAACAAAAGAGAATGAATCACTAACTTCACATGAGGTAGGATGAAGGGAAAAAAGGCACAGAGGAGAGAGGAATGGCATTCTGAATGGCGGCCAGAAATCCTTCCAAACAGTTCCAAACAGTAGTTTGGCTAATGGCTGTGACTTGGAATGGCTGTGCATCCTTAAAAAAGCACAGGGGAGGTGGATGCGGCGTAGATTAGGCATATCAATCTCTGATCCACTTCCCAATGCCTGCCTAGCAAGCATGTCCTCTGTATCTCTTCACACAATCTGGTGGGGCTGGTGGGAGGACCTTCTGGTTGAGAGCTGCCGTATGGAGCAGCTTTCCCAAATCTGTCTTTTTAACTGAGTCATCGTTTCAAGCAAGAGTTCTTTCTTCCTTCTAATGACTCTCTGTATTATGAAATTTTTTAGCAAGGCAAAAGTTTTTTTTAGTTTTGGAAATAAATCACAATACCACTTAAGGAAACAAACCTAGACAGCAAAGTTGTTCTATGTGACATTTCAGGCATGAAATGTCTCTATCTGACTGAGTGGCTTCAAGCACTTACAATGCTGTAAAAAACCTGATGATGTCATTTAAGGACCAAGGCGAGATTGGCATTTCTGTTGTGTGTACAGCAGCAGCGCCTGACTTGTAAAACACACCTCTATCATATCTCAAAAGGATGACTGAACAGGAGCCTTGAAAACTTCCCAATATCTTGAGAAGGAAAAGTTAGCTTTATTCTTCCTTTTAATTCCTTGACAAGCCCTCTAAACATGAAAAATATTGGAACTAATATAAACAGCAAATATGTTCTTTCTGGATAAATAATAAGCCTTTATAAAAAAAAATCTGTAACATAAGGAACTGAAGCTTATATAACTGCTCCAGAAACCCTCAACCTATATGAAGTATACATTTCAAATTCATAGAGTCTCAAAACTGAGTAAGTAGGTTAACAATGAGGTTTCCATTTCAATAATACACAAACCTAAGCGGAAATGGGCAAAAATGAGCAAGACACAGTTTATATTTCTAAGGAGTATCTAATACTTATGTGTTTATAGGAATTTTCTTGAGTTTCAGGTATGTCCTTCTTTGCAGAAAAGCAAATCTTTGAAGTTTTAGTTCACAAAATTTTTAGACAGTGTCCTGCCATGCCATCTGGTGCTAGCTAGCTGTTCAGTCAGAACATTTGCCATGCATTCAGAAATGTTTTTAGATGGGTGTAAGTATGTGCACTTGCTAGGTTGAGGTATAATGAATGAAACGGACTAGTCATCAATAACAGAGACCCCAAAATCCAACCTATCACCTTAATTTGGCTTTGTTCTTATGTGTGATTTATAGCTTTTCCAGTTAGGGAGTGATAACTTTGCTCCTTTGTACCAAATTTTAAATTACCCTTGCACAATATGAAGTATGAAGTCACTTCATCACACAATATAAAGTATGGCAGTCAGTTCTTGGGAGTACAAGGACTTTAACAGGGACAATTTTAATTAAGATAGCATTGGAGGTCAGCCTGTCACATCTCCATTCCATTGGCTTTTCCATCACTCTACTCCTCTGTAGGGTAATATTGGTACATTGCCTATAAACTTTTCCTTCTATCATATTCTCCTTGAATCATACCATAAATATACCAATAGGATATCTGTTCCCTACCATAAACTCCAGAAGAAATGCAAAAAATCTCATACATATTATATACAGTACATACAGTAACTGATATATGAAAAATTATCTATATTATTTAAGGAAATATACACCTTTGTTTGCATGAAATTATATGTGCCATCTAAGAAAATGCTGAATATACCATTCTCAGCTCTGATTCAGATCCTATTTCTGCAAACACATGCTGTAGTACTTGAAATATCTTTATTATTAAGGTAGCAAGACTCTGATGAATAAGTATTTCCATACATATATCCAGCCTTGTTCTCATGAAACTTCAAAATCTCTTTATACCATTGGTGAAACTGGAATGTTTTAAGGCATAAGAAAAAAAAAGAGCAGAGTGAAGAAACCAAGTAAATGACTTCCACAAACTATGAAGAATAAAGAAAAAGAACCATGTTATTAAGCTTTGTTTTATCTAGTTCAAGTCTTGGAAATGAAATGTTTAATGCAAGGAAACCATGGGTTATTTGGTAATTATATCTAGAGCAGGTTTTGACTCTGAGACAGTGCAGTAAAACCAGAATCAAGTCACATTAAGAATGACAACTTCAGCAAAAGGTAAGTATTGCTGGTGTACGAACTAGGACTACTGCCAAGAACTGAATACATTTCCTTTTCTAAAACTTTTTATTATATTAATAAATATAAAAATCCCTAAAAAAATATTCACAACTATCCATGAGCTTTTTATGAACTATGTATTAGTGTATAGTAGTAGTGCAATACCACATGGAAGCTTTTTCATATTTAAAATGAAAGGGTATCATAGAAATAAAGTGATATTGACAGAATAGGTAATGAAGAAGTGTATTCACAGCAATTTGAAAAAAAAAGTCAAGTTTTACAATAGGTCTGGATGTAGGCAAGGCAAGAAATGAGAAGAGAAAATTTCAATAATCTCTTTCCCAAATAATTACTATCAGGCCTCTTCTCAGAGCACTTTGTGGGAAAGACAAGGAACAAAGAGTCATCATTCATTAGACAAGGTAGCGTCTCAGTACAATGCTTGAATAGTAGCACTTTGAAGTAGTGCTTCCTAAATTTTAATCATAGGTTGACTGATGTTATGTGGAGCTCTTCATCAGCTTATACACAGTAAAACTGGTTTGGGACAATAACTATCAAAGGAAGTAAAGGCTTAGGTTTAAAAGTGCATAGCTCAATGACACTAAGTTGTGTGGGAGCATTGATGTGCTGGAGGGCAGGAAGGCTCTGCAGAGAGATCTGAACAGTTTGAATCAATGGGCTGAGGCCAGCTGGGACAAAGAATCTGGAAAGATGCACAGCAGAAAATAAAAAGTCTTGAGGCTGCTGGTCAATACCCAGTTGACCATGAGCGAAGGTGTCTCCAGGTAGTAAAGAAAGCCAATGGCATCCTGGCCTGTATCAGCAATGGTGTTTCCAGCAGGACCAGGGCAGGACTGCTCCTCTGTACTTGTCACTGGTGAGGCTGTGCCTTGAGTGCTGTGGTCGGTTTCTGGGCCCCCCACTACAAGAGGACATTGAGGGGCTGGACTGAGTTCAGAGAAGGGTGAAGGATCTGATGAAGGGTCCAGAGGTAAGTCCTAGGAAGAGCATCTGAGGGAACTGGGGTGTTCAGCCTGGAGAAAAGGAGGCTCAGAAGTGACCTCATTGCTCTCTACAACTGGCTGAAAAGAGGTCGTAGGAGGTGGGGTTGGCCTCTTCTCCCAGGCAACTAGTAACAAAACAAGAGGGAATGGCCTCAAGCTGGGCCAGGGGCAGTTCAGGTTGGACATCAGAAAGAATTTTTTTCACTGAAAGAGTGATTAAGCATTGGAATAGACTGCCCAGAAAAGTAGTGGAGCTACCATTCCTGGGAGTGTTCAAGAAATGACTGGGTGTTGCACTTAGTGTCATGGTTTAGTTCTCATGGTGTTGTTTGATCAGAGGTGGGACCNAGGAAGGCTCTGCAGAGAGATCTGAACAGTTTGAATCAATGGGCTGAGGCCAGCTGGGACAAAGAATCTGGAAAGATGCACAGCAGAAAATAAAAAGTCTTGAGGCTGCTGGTCAATACCCAGTTGACCATGAGCGAAGGTGTCTCCAGGTAGTAAAGAAAGCCAATGGCATCCTGGCCTGTATCAGCAATGGTGTTTCCAGCAGGACCAGGGCAGGACTGCTCCTCTGTACTTGTCACTGGTGAGGCTGTGCCTTGAGTGCTGTGGTCGGTTTCTGGGCCCCCCACTACAAGAGGACATTGAGGGGCTGGACTGAGTTCAGAGAAGGGTGAAGGATCTGATGAAGGGTCCAGAGGTAAGTCCTAGGAAGAGCATCTGAGGGAACTGGGGTGTTCAGCCTGGAGAAAAGGAGGCTCAGAAGTGACCTCATTGCTCTCTACAACTGGCTGAAAAGAGGTCGTAGGAGGTGGGGTTGGCCTCTTCTCCCAGGCAACTAGTAACAAAACAAGAGGGAATGGCCTCAAGCTGGGCCAGGGGCAGTTCAGGTTGGACATCAGAAAGAATTTTTTTCACTGAAAGAGTGATTAAGCATTGGAATAGACTGCCCAGAAAAGTAGTGGAGCTACCATTCCTGGGAGTGTTCAAGAAATGACTGGGTGTTGCACTTAGTGTCATGGTTTAGTTCTCATGGTGTTGTTTGATCAGAGGTGGGACCAAATGACCTTGGAGGACTTTTCCAACCTTTGTGATTCTATGATCATTAATATCAATCACAAATATTCAAGGCAATTGTGGAAATTTTAGATCAAACCTGGGGGAAAAAACCTCTCTCCCTTTAAGGGAACAGGCAGATCTCTAAAAAGATGTATATCCAGATACCATGATACTGAAATACTATAGAAGGAAATCATGGGCTTATGAGGACTAGAAAAAGTCAGCGATCTTGAAACCTGTCAAAGCCACATCTGCTCAGTGTCATCTGTTTGAAAGTAGAGGATGATTATAATTTACTCAGTCCATCTTTAATATACATATGCTAAAGAATAGAATTCAGAGGGTTTGTTTTATGCCATCTGATGAGGTCAGAGAAAGAAAATCTCAGCTAACGACTTCATTGTCATCTCTGGAAATGGATGTTGGAACAAGGCTTGCTACCAGCTATGAATTATGTCATATCTAGTTTTTATAAGCAATGAATTATGGGAAGATAATTTAGGTGGATTATCTCTATCTCAATAAGGTATTTTGTCTGGGAAAGTGATGAACTCAAATTTCTCTAGCAACTTGTTAATGTGTATCATCACCAAATGGGACATATGAGCAAATCCCTAAAACATTGTTTTTCTCTTCCTGCTGAGAAAGACTGCTTGAAATTCATCTGCATAGGATTTCAGTGGACCATAACTAAGTCCTGTTCCAGCTGTATGGGTCAGATCCTTTTTCATTTAAAAACCTATCTGTTATGGTTTTTTATACTATGTAAAGCCATTCACTTTAGAGCTCTTGGCAGAATTGGATCCTAAGCTTTTCACCTGCTGGGCTACCTATTCTGTTGTCACTTTACTGTCTTGATGGTCTCTTGGCAACGCTTAAGAAGTCTTTGCCAAACTGGCTATGAAATGCTGTTCTGTGCTGGCAGCTACAATGGCTGCTGGTGTCTGTGAAGGATATTAGGGCAGGATGTAGCTCCAGTGCAGAGCAGCAGTTCAACACCGAGAGCCATGTTTTGCTCTTGGTGAACTCATCTAACCTTCAGATGCTTTAAGATTTTTTTCTGGTTTAGTCAGGCGGTGTCCAAGACCCTGGCAAACTACAGCTCACTCACATTAATTACAGGTACGCTTCTGATGTTGCTGCCACTAGTAAATGAGACATAATACTGGGGTAGACAGATCCTGCCTATTCTGATGTGGCTCATTTTATCTGCTGCACTACAAGGTGACCTTGTACACTCAGTGTGTACTGGTTTAAATTTCACTGAGAGGTTAAACTGGGGCTTTATAAGAAAAGCATTTTACATGCATAGATTCCTCAAGTGTCATTTAAGTGCCTCACTTTCATAAGAAATATTGATTTAGTGGTAATTACTTAGTCTCAGAAGAAAAGAAATGAGGTAATGCATAATATGTATATGACAAAAGAAAACCTCTATAAGTTTTATATTTAAAATGGTTAGCTTTAAAAAACCCACTGTCATGTAAAGCACTTCCCTGCTTTAATGGCAACAAAATAATAAAGTCGATATGTGGAATTTGTGATTTTAAGTGACCTCCTGCTTTGTTCTGAAAACCCTAGCTATGGAACTCATGCAATAAGCACCAACCCTCTTTTGTCAGAAAGTCTGTCACAGTACTTAAAACACACGCAGGGTTTATTTTTTTTTCCCTGCTTCATTGAATGCAGAAAAAAGCACAGGGAAGGACTGTGGTGGAAAATGCTTTGAGACAATACTGAAGAGAAGAGACACTAAGAGCCTATGCTAAAAAACCTTGACAGTCTATCAATAAGAGGGAGAAGCAATCCCAGTTCCATTCCCGAAAGCCACTAGGTGTCTCTGCTAACTTGCAGCAGCAGCGGTAGTTTCTTCATGCTGGAAGATACAAACACCCTTCATAAACCTGTCCAAAAAAAATTACTGCACTACCAAATCAGGCAGTATCATCTGCCCAGCTGTGCATCACTTCATCGAATTGTCCATTACTTTTACCTTGCAGGCTTTCAGGGATGTAATACTTACAGGCAAGGTCAGCCAGTACTAGTCAACTACACTGTTTGCTGTTCATTGTATAAACCAGGTATGTCCTTGGCAAATGTGTTTGGAGATTGAAAGCTTTCTGAGACCACACAGTTCTCAATCAAAAGCCAGGAAGTTTTCTGTGGTGTCTGTTACATTGGGTGCATCAAAATGAATAATGCAGCATTATTGAAAAGGGCATAGATGCTGTTCTTTTAGTACTGATTAAGACAAATATATTAAGGGATTTTTTTTTTTTTACTGCTCCATTTTTTCTGTTTTCTTATTCAAAAGCATATGTTTTGATTTAAAATCTCATTTCTGGGAAGGGACAATTTTTTGCAGTATATCATTTGCAGTTTTAAGGACCCTTCAAGCAAGTGTAAGATTTTGCAGCATGTTATTTTAAAAGAGCTTATTTCATACTCAAATAAATAAGATATTTATTATCAACGTTACTAGGAACAGTGCTCACCAAATGTTGCACTTACAAACTTAATTTTTCAATTATTCTATGCCTCTTCTGATACTGAAACAAAAAGAATACTTTTTGAATGTAATGTAATTTCATGCAGTAGCAAATAACTCTCTCTATCTTCCTTTTTACAAATTAGAGCTTCACAAATCCAAATACTTTATTCAGAGGTTGCACTTGGTCTTTTTTTTGCCCTAGGAAAAGACTCTTTTCTTCTCTAGCAAAGAAGGAAAAAACCCACCAAAAGCCAACCCTTCATCTTGCCCCTCTAACGGAAAAAAATGCCAAACACTCTCTTTTCCTAAAATCTTCTGTATTTTTTTCTGATTCCCAAAATGCCCGGGCATTATGGTACCTCACTGAAATTGCAATCTAACTATATCCTACTTATATGAATTGGGATTTCTACAAGCTGTAGTGCTTCCCTCTACGATGCATCACTCTTTTCCGAAAAAGTCAGGGTTTATTTTACAAAATAATAATTTTTAAAAAGTTAAACTGTAGTAGGAATATCTCTGCTAGAAAGATGAAGCTGCAAAAAACCCTTGCAAGTGTAACTGGAAGGATGTTACTGCACACTCCACCAAAAAAAAAAAGGTAATATTCTGTAGCTTGCTGAAAATCTTATTACAGAGTATTTGCAAATATACATATGCTATTTATGCAAATTATGTTGACATTTTTTTAAATTGAAAATACTTCAATGGTAGATTTCTTGCGGGGCTTTTTTTTGGTCCCACTTTTGTACGGTCATTTGGTTTTAAAGTTTCAGGTGTTTGATACCAGGCTTTAGATGACAATCTGCTCATTTTCCTCATTAGTGATGATTCTTAATTTTATACTGCACTATTACTAGAAAAACCTTCCTATTTTTGCTAGCAAAAGCTTTTCACAGTCAGTTTGGTGTGGAAATTCTGAAGCAATTCAGTGTGATTTTTACAAGATTCGTTGACTGACTTCTTCTAAAAAAACATGAGAGCCCTTTAAATCTCCAAGGCAGTACAGCTTAATGCTGTGGCTATAAAAGCAAAAAAAACCCACAATAGATTTTTACTCACTACTGTTGGTCACCCTCTTGGTCTTCTCTAATGTATGTACAAGAGTTAAAAGCAATAGAGATAAGTGCTTAATGAATGCTACCAGGTTTTCAATATTGACTTTATGCAACATATGGTTCTTAGGCAAAATAGGATTACTGAAATATGTAGGAAATCACTATTACTTATGAAAAATTTCAACCATTACCTACTTAGGTTGATGGTGATTAATTTAGAGCTGAGGCCAGTTGTACTGTTCTGCTCCTGATGGATATTTGTAACACAGAATGCAATCATGACACTCTTTTCTTTAAGACACTCCACAAAATACATATATATATATTTCTGTATATATATATGTATAAAGGAAACACCCTGATGCAGCTTGACCTACCATTGGCTAGGGCTGTCCTCTCAGTTCATTGTTGACATTCATGCACAGCTAATCCTGGACCTTTAAAAATAATATTTTGACTGCAATGCTATCAAATGCCACCAAAGTTCAGGTCAGAATGCTCAGTAAGAATAATATAAACCAATTAAAAATAGGATGAAATCTCAGCAGATGGATGAGCACAAGAGCTAACAAGGCCACTTGTCATCAGTATAGCATGCATCAACAAAATAAAAAGCAGTCCTTCTCGGAATCAACTTTAACATTGCAAAGAAAACTCTTAGCCTTGACACAAAGGAATTGTTTTGTAAAAATCAGTCTCAGAAGCCTTTTTTTTTTTTTTTGTTAGTTTTTCCTTTCCTTCTTTTGTTTTGCCGTTTCAGTCAACCATAGAAAGACATGATTGACAACTTCTCAGTGATGCTCTGTTTCAAAGATCAGTCAGATTTCTAGGGTCTTCACTGGACCAGCTCTGTGGGAAAAGACCAAGACATAGGGAAGGGCAGGCGAGTGTCTGCAGGAGGCAATCCTTCTGCAAGAATAAAGCTGTATAATAAGAAGCAACAGGATGCAACGGGAGAATAAAATAGCAAAGAATAGGGGGCCATTAAATAGAAGCAAAAGCATAGTAACACTGGACAGGCTATGACCCAGTAATAGAGGAGCTGAGTGAAAAAGAGAGCTAGAGAAAAGGATGTCTGTTCTCCAAAAATGCAAAAAGATAAGAAGAGAAGGAAAGATATAAAAGATGAAAGAGACTGCATTTTTCCAGTTTCAAGACTGTTTATTACTCTGTTAGGCAAGCTATTGCTGCTCTATCTAAGTTAATAATAATCCACAAATAAAGTAGGACTTATCACCTTAGCTAAATCAAACAAAAAAAAGGAAAAAACTCTTAAAAGTAGATTGTTTGTGATTGCGACAAAAAGATAGAGTCTCATAGCAAAGCCACTAGGATGTGCAGAAAAGTTTTAAGGCTCAGTCTGGGGCTCAGGAAGTACAGGCACATATCTGACCTCTGTCACTGATGCTTAACTCGTGTTAGAGTCATTCTCAGTTCCTGGTCTTGCGTTACTCTCAGTTCTCCAACACTGCCTTCCTCTCACCAGCTTCCTCATTTGTATAATTGATTTGTAAGCCATTTGGGAACTGACAGCCTCTTGCCATAAGAGCATGAACTGCTGACAGCCTTTTAGCTCTCAGTCAAGTGTTAACTGCTGCCTCTTCACAAACCCATAACTCATACAAAAATCACTTTTGATTTTCTCTCTGTTCAGCATGTTGCACCCTGCACCTGTCAATGGACTGTATACTGGTACAGTGGTCCTGTGTGTGTGTGTGTGTGTGTGTGTGTGCAATACCATCCTCATAGTTGTCAACTGCCTGTGCGCAAATGGCATCATGTTACCCTGTGTGCTGACAGCTACTTCCAGCATCTCCTTCCTGATTTGTTCTGGAGGTCCTGGCTCTCCCCTCCTTCATGTGGTGTGGGCAGAACAGACTGGCTGCCGGTCGAGTTAGTGAAAGGATGCCTGACTGCGCTGGGATGTGGCACAAGGAGAAGAGACGGTTCTCTCTTGTGCAGCAAGTTTCCCCATGGCTGAGCTCCTGTGTGAGGAGTTATGGCTACTGGCTAGGAAATGTGGAAGAAAGATCCCTTTCTTATCCCTAGATATTTTACCTTCCAAGAGACATTGCACTTCCTTTACTTACACAACCTCTTTGGAATCAGTATTGTGAAAAGCAAGTGGTGTTGGCATTTGCAAAATGCAACCTAAATCATAGAATCATAAAACATCCTGACTTGGTAGGGACCCATCAGGATTATTAAGTCCAACTCCTGGCCCTGCACAGGATACCCCAAGGAGTTACCCCATGTTCCTGAGAGCATTTTCCAAATGTTTTTTGAGCCCTGTCAAGTTTGGTGCTGTGACCACTTCCTTAGGAAGTCTTGACCAGTGCCTGACCACCCACTGGGTGAAAAATCTTTTTCTAATATACAACCTAAACCTCCCCTGATGCAACTTCAGGCCATTCCTTCACAATTTGTCACTGGTCACCACGGGGATGAGATCAATGTCTGCCCCTACTCTTCACCTCATGACAGTCGTAGCTGCAGCAAGGTCTCCCTTCAGGCTTCTCTTCTCTAGGCTGAACAGAAAAAATGACCTCATCCACTGCTCATACAGCTTTCCCTCAAGGTTCTTCACCATCCTCACAGCTCTCCTATGGATGCACTCTAAGAGCCTAATGTCTTTCTTATATTGTGGTACCCAATAGTGCCCCCAGCACTCAAGGTGAGGTTGTACCACTGTAGAGCAGAAGAGGACAATCAGTTTTTTTCCAGAGTTTTTCTGAGTTTGTTGTTCCACCAAAGCTAGTGTTGCTCTTGCTTTTGCAGCATGCAGTTCTATGAGACCATTTTATTAACATGAACCACATGCACTCTGATGATTTTTATCTTTGCACCTTTGATCTTGTGAGGGCGTGAAAGCTGTGGTGCACTTAGAAGTTTTCTTATAGGAAAAATGAGGAATGCAGCATACATTTATTTGTTTATATTAAAAATATTGTGCACTGTTTCTACCCATGTTGGCTTCAGCATAACAGAAATAAACCCATGGAAGAGGCTTATCAGCCTCAGGGACCATAGTCAGCCGTGTATGGTATGTCACCATCATTCACTTTCTATTGAAACCACTACAGCTTGTACACTGGGCACAGCTCCTATTATGTCTTTGCTGCAAATCACAAACTTGGTGGCCTCAGAGTCACAGCAAGAAGCCTGCCTCTGTTGATAAGCAAGTATCACTGAGATGAAAGGAAACAAGGTAAGGCACTGGTCTGTAAGACAGGGGCACAGTGCCATTCACCTCAGTGTTATCAGTTACGTAAGGATGGTTCTGGGGAGAAACATTGCTTAAACATATTTATCTGATATAAAAAGGAGTCTGAATGCATATTAAATACATAAACAAAGAAATTAAGTCTTTAGCACATTGTCATGACCTTAAATCAGAAAATTCCTCTGGATTTCTGAAAAAAGTGCCAAGTGATAGATTTTAAAATGGGGCTGAAGTAGCAGCAGTCTGACCACATGGAACAGAAGACTAATAAAAGGGACTGATAGGGAAAAAAGGTTGTGAAAAGAAATCCATGTGCATGAGGAGAAGAACTTACAGAAATTTAATTATTTTTTACAGCTAATAACTAGAAAAGAACAGAAAGCTAGAAGGTTTATAGAATTTTGTTTGGAGATTTGGATTTTATCAAAACCAGGTCAAAGAGCACAGGAAGATTTTGAAGATGAAATTAAAATGAATAGTTAATGTAGGAGAAGTTGTTACACAGGTACTGGTCTATGTAAACTTTCTTCCTGTTTCAAATACTTTACTTTCCTGTGTACATCTCAGTGAGGCCTGCAGTGCAAAGTCACAGTATTTCTACATGTGATAACTGAGCACATTCTATTTTAAACCTCTGGTCTCTTCAGAATAAAAACACCTATGCTGAATTACAAACACCAGCTCCTGACAGCAAATAAATGAGGCAAAAAACAGAAAACAAACAAAAATGCCCCACAAAAAGTTTTCCAATAGTTAACTTAAAAGCTAAGGAAGTTTTAGAAAATTGTCTGCTACGATACCACACTTCTGATGAGTGAAAACCCTAAATGTCATCTTAGTTGAGGCATCAACAATTACTTCTAGCTATCTGGTCTGATAGGTGAATCCAATCTCCTGGTAATAAAAGTGGTCAAGATATGAAAAATCCACATCTGCCTATTTCCATTTACAGTAGTGGTGCAGACACGTAGAACTTTTGTCCAGCCGCCTACTTCCTTGAGAGAGCCCTATCAGTAAGAATGTTATGCTTCATTCAGAAACCTGATTATACCTTTGATTGCAGGTAATGATTTGGTGTCATTATCTAAATGCTTCTTCTCAAACTGAACTGCCAGAAAATCTGCAGCTCAGGCAGCAGTTTCTCATGGGTAAGGTCAGCAGAACTGAACAACCACAGGCATGTGTGAGGACATAAGAGCAAAGTGGGCTATCATCCCAATATCACTGTGGGTGTCACATGTGATGGTCTTAGCTTTAGTAGCATGCCTTTAGTTTCAATCTTGTTTCTTTATCACTTTCATTACTTTAGTTTAATTAGTTTTGTAAGCCAAGAGTAACAGAAATAAGTTCAGAGAAGGCATTATATAGTTAGACATATAGATAGATATAGATATAGATTAGATATAGATATAGCTATAGATGTAGATAGAGAGAGATAGATAACATATATATGTAAAGCAACACCTAATTCATCAGCCTGAGGACCTCCTCTGTTCAATAATTCTCTGAATGTCTGTCTTGAGGTTTTCAAAATTCACCATTTTCAATTTGGTAAAGTATTTTTAGTCTAATTTTATGAGACCACAAGACCAACCTCTTGTGCTAGCACAATTTTTGCTATGTTATCTTCAGATTAGAGAAGATCAGGGAGCTGTAATTACCTAGAAGAGAATTGAGATGGTATGAGGATGCCTTTGTCTGTGAATCTCTGCAATGAACTTTAGCCCCCAAAATGAGGGAAGTGCTTTGCTGCAATTTTTGAAATCCCAGGTGTAGAGACCCAGTCAATCTGGAAGCCAAGGTCACCTTACCAGCCCTGATACCATCAGCATATGGAGTCAAGACAAGAGAGCCAAAATGAAACAGAACATCTTCCCAGAAGATGGGATAAGGAGGTATCATAGTTCTCACTACACAGATGTTTCTTGGCAGATTAAATGCACAATGCTGCTTACTCAGACTCTCTGTTATGATCTCACTGACTTTCTACCAATTTTAACTAGGTTTGACAAGAACTTACTGTATTAATACTTCAGTGCTTTCTTCCCATTCCTTCTTTCACACCCTACATGTTCTTTGTGCTACTTTTAAAAATAAGAGATGCTGCTGGTGTTGTGCTCAGAGCCCAGACTGCAGATGCCAGGCTGCAAAAGTCTGCATACACTGATTGTGGATACAAAGAAACATATTCCCAGAACATGTGGAAAGAAGGAAATCCATTGCATCCTGTAGATCTTTGCTGTGTTTCCCAGCTAGGAATCTGCTTCTCTGTCACTTACAATCACAACAAAACACATTAATTCAATATGTTTTATTTTATAAAGGAAATTATTTTACCTTGCAGGGATTCAAAAGTCTAAAGAAAATACCCTTATATTATCATGTTTTAACTTCACATTCAATTTATAGCTGGTATCTTAGTGCCTTTGTAACCAGTATATTAATGTCAGCAATCAGATCCATGAATATTTTTGTGTTTAATAGGTATAATTTCCATGAATCACTAATGGAATCAGTAGGAGGACATAATATGCATGCAAAAAAATGAAGTGGTGCCCTTCAGAATCCTGGAGGGATTTCATCAGCACAAACCAGTCTGTGTCTTTACTTTACAAAGCCAGGGGTTTTCTCTCAAGTACGAATTTCACAGCAATCTGTAATGCAATTTTGGGAGGACACACTGGCATTTTATTAATCTTTTGTGAACAATAGTAAATTTAAAAAAATCAACTGTTTTGGCTTTGCTGAAACTTACATATATGGAAATAAAGCTAGACATCTTAGCCTGGAAAAACATCAAGCAGTTTGACTAATACAGCCATTTTTCCTCCAGATTTAATGCAAGGTAATTGGGTGTAAATGCTCAGGTCCTATGTTGGCTCTAGAGGACTGAATAACTGGAAAGAGAATTAGTTCATTAATGCTCTTAGAACTTACCAGTACTTCATCACAAAGATGAAAGGGGTAGGAATAATTCAGCCACAGTAGAGCCTCATTTCAGTCATAAACTGTAAGCAAGATTCAGCACTTTGATTTTCCTAGAGCTCCACATTGACTTTAATTGGCTTTGGTTCAAGGACTGCACTAAGCCCCTCCATGTCCAGTGTTTATAGACTGCATTCTGTCTGTGAGGCATAATCATATACATTTAAAAGGGCTTATCACTGCCTAGTAATAACTGCAGGTATTGGGCAACCTTTTCTCTTCCCCTAATACAAGGCAAGAACCAGCAGTAGACTCTTGCAGTTTATTATCTGTATCTTTCTATCTGTTTCCTATCACCCATGTAAACTCCTGCTTAATAACTGATATTGCCATAGGACTTTCATGTATGTTACTTACAAATCTTCAACAATCCATTTAAGGAAGAAGAGTCTCTACAGATACTTATTTTACCAGCGGGCAGCACATCCATTATGGGAGGAACATTTATCAGTCCATAAGAATTCTCTGCAAGTCTTGGCACACAGAGAAAAAGACAAAAAATATGCTCCTTTTTGAGTGCACAATGGCTTAATAGTTACTCCTATTCAGCTGGGGAGGTGGCTAGGTTGAGGACAGCTTCCACGGCTGTGTACTCTTAATTTGAATATACCAAGAGGCAGTGAAACATGGGCATTTCCATCATAATGCAGTAGACCAGGAAAGTGTGAAACCATCTTTTGGTTCAAGATGGAAAAACACATCCTGTATGAAATGTCATATAGACTGGTGAGCATGCAGTGACTTCATATCACAAACAGTGACCACACATCACACACAAATGTGAATAATTTGGAGGATGTGAGAAACTGAAAAGTGGAGTTAACTAAGAGAATTGAGTTATTAAAAAAGACTTGACTATTTAGTGCTGGTAAAATAAGCACTCAGAATGCCCCTAAGGTTCTTGGAAAAAAATGAAGGACTCCTCACACTCTTCCCCAACATAGGGTCCCTCTCAAAGGACAGAGTTCTCCATTAACTTCTTCAAAGCAAGTTCTCCATGGGCTGTAGTTCTTTATGAACTGTTTGAGCACTTGTCTGTCCCATGGTGCAGTCCTTCATGAGCACACTGTTCTAGGGTGGCTCCCCTGCAGGATGCCAACTCCTGCCAGAAAACTGGCTCCAGCATGGACTCCTCTCTCCATGGGGCCAGTGGTCCTGCCAGGAGCCTGCTCCAGTTCAGGCTTCCAATAGGGTCACAATCTAGTTTGGGAATCCACCTGGTCCAGCCTGGGAATCCTCCATGGGCTGCATGTGGATGTCTGCTCTTCCTGGGGCTTGTGTGGGCTGCAGGAGCACGGCCTGACTCACCGCAATCTGCACCAGGGTCTTCAGGGGAATCTCAGCTCTGATGCCTGTGAAACCTTCTCCCCCTCCTCCTTCACTGCCCTTGGTATCTGCAGAGCTGTTCCTCTCACATGTTCTCACTCTTCTTCTGGATGAAGTTGCTGGGTATTTTTTCCCCCTGTTCTATAGTATATTATCCCAGTGGTAATACCATCATCACTGATGGGCTCAGTTACAGCCAACAGCAGGTGTGTCTTGCAGCTATCTAGCGTGGTTCCATTAGACACAAGAGAAGCTTCTATCAGCTTCTCCAAGAAGCTGTCACCCCACTCCTATAGTCCACCCCACCACCCAAGTCTTGCCGTGCAAACCCAGTAAAACAGTGTAAGCAGAAGGCTGGTGAGTGCAGTAATTGTTTTTTTCCAAGGCAGAAGATTTAATGTATTAGCAGGTGGAATTCCACAGCAGGTTCTGCTCAGTAGCTATTTAAAGGCACTTCTGCGTCACAACAAAGGAACAGTAATTGGAGACACCTTTTCTACTGATATCCATTAATCTTGCATAGTTGTCCTTTTTGAGATAGCAGCACAAAAGAAAAGATGTCTGAATTAATTGCAATTGCATTACCATGTTTAAGCTTATTTTACCACAGCTTTCTGAACATCATCTTCTGTTTTACCAAGGAAGTAAAGCCAAATAAGATTATTGCAAGCTCTCTAGTCCAATCCATCACTGATACTGGTGGAGTTATGCCAGAAATTAATCTTTTGCCTGATATTAGTCATAAATGAAAGTTATTCAAGAAATAATCTAATGATTTGTAAACACACTACTTTCAAAAGCAAATCACTTATAAGAAATCTGCCACTAAGACATTCAGATTTCAAGGTTATCTGACAACTTTGTACAAATATATGTTCCTGATGTGCAGGTATTTTAAAGGAGACTCATTAAACTAGGAACTCAAGCACAGGTATTGCACTGCACTTAATGAATGAGGTGGGAATAAAAGGGGAGAAATTGGGGCACTCATAAGACAACTATTCTGCACAAACAGAATTTTAAAACATGAGAGGTGGGTAGAAGATAAGAGAAGATGCACCATAAAACTCACATTAAAGGGCTAGTTTATGTTATAAAGAAAATAAAATATGTATAACACAAATACAAATTAATACTTTATGAGAATGAAAGAGAAGCATGTGTATGAGTTTCTGTTAGCTGCTGTACACAGTTAAAAGGTTATGAGTATCTGGTGCTAGTTTGTTAAGTCTGGTGTGGCGGTTGATCCTGGCTGGACACCAGTGCCCAGCAAAGCTTCTCTATTCACTGTGCTCCTCAGCTGAACAGGGGAGAGAAAATAAGGGCTCATGGGTTGGAATAAGGATAGGCAGAGATTGCTTACCTGTTGCAGTCATGGGCACAACAGACTCGACTCGAGGAAACTAGTTTAATTCATTCCCAATGAAGTTAGAATGGGACAATGAAAAATAAAACCAAATCTAAAAAGCATCATCCCACTCCTCCCTCCCTCTCCCCCCTCCCCCCCATCCTTCTTCTTGGGCTCAGCTTTACTCCAGATTGTCTCTACATGATCCCAACTCGTGGCACAGGATGACAAGTATTGGGGTCTGCAGTCAGTTCATCACACGTTGTCTCTGATGCTCCTAAATCCCTTCTGTGGAAGGACTCATCACACTCCTCCCCTGTTTCAATGTCCTTCCCAAACTGCTCCAGTGCCGGTCCTTTCCATGGGCTGGAGTTCTTCATTAACTGCTCCAGCATGGGTCCCCCCCACGGTGTGCCCATTCAGGAACAGAGTGCACAGGTTCCTTGTGGCATCACAAGTCCAGACAGCAAACCTGCTCCAGTGTAGGCTCTTTTCTCCATGGGGCTACAGGTTCTGCCAGAAGCCTCTTCCAGTGTTGGCTTCCCACAGGGTTATAGTCTGCTTCAGCTCCGCCTGTTCTTGCTTGTGAGTCCTCCAGTGGACCTCCATGGGCTGCAGGGGCCAGCTGCCTCACCATGGTCTGCCACAGGGGCTGCAGGGGAATCTCTGCTCCAGTGCCTGGAGCACCTCCTGCTTCTCCTTCTTCACTGGCCTTGGTGTCTGCAGGGCTGCTCTTCTCTCTTATTCTCACCCCTCTATCTCTGACAGCAATTGTTGTTGTACAGTAACTTTCCCCCCCTTCTTCAGTATGTTATCTCATTTAATGGTAGGGACTTGGCCTTCACTACCAACAGGCCTGTCCTAGGGCTTCCAGCAGCTTCTCACACGAGACACCACTGTAACCCTCCTGCTGCCAAGACCTTTCCATGCCTACCTAATACAGACAGTTCCCTAAGAAAAGCTGAAATGTGGTAATAAAATAGATAAAACTAAAGAAGTGGTGGGAAATTCCTACATTTTTAATCAAATGTGGAAAATAGCGTACACAATAGACAGTCATGTATTTTGTATTAATTTTAGCTTGTAGACTTTGGAAAAAATGTTGCTGATTTCTAACTTCTTTTTTTCAATACAGTCTATCTTCCAATCATGGAAAAAACTGGAACAACACATTGGACAAAGACAGGGTTGGATACAAAAGGTTAAGAAAAAAGAATGAGTGGCATAGTGAAAAGTACAAGATTGGTTAGTGTTAATTTGGACAAATTAGAATAACCTACAATTTCTCTTAAACAAAAAAGAAGAACTGAATATTCCAAAGTGTGAGAATCTTAGCATTAATGTAAATTCACTTGTTTTGGTTTTGGGTGGGTTTTTTTGTTTGTTTGTTTGTTTGTTTGTTTAATTCTCAGTGTTTACAAAAATATCTTGAAACTTATTTTTACAGATTTCTCTGCAGGAACATGTTTCTTATGAAATGGATGGCTAAGGTAACTGAATCTCAGGAAACTGACCCAACAGGCAGGGATTCTGAACTAGGTCACAGAAAGAAAACCCTTTATTTGTCAGTGGAAATAAATATCTTGTGAAGTGTTACTGGACCTGCCTGAGACATATCCTGAAACACTATACACTTTGTGTGTGAAAAGGAGAAAGGCTAAAAGAGCTTTTTTCCCATCTAACAAACAGGACTAGAGCTGAGTTAGGAAATCTTACAAATGCTTACAGATGGAAAATATGAGCAGAGAAAACTGAAACTGACCTTGTCAAGGCCTTGTAATATTTTTTCCTATTTTCTGTCCTTAGTCTTTGGATACTTGCTTCTGCAAGTGAAGTGCTCATGATGCATATGCAAACACAAAATCTACTTCCCCCTCACCTCCCCAAGAATGTATCTAGCAAATATAGCTTTTTGTGAGAGGATACATTACTAGAGGGATATCTAGGTGATCACCCTGAATCAAATTATTTAATCTTTCTTTTTCCTTCTGCTATTGTGACATTGTGTGGTACTTAGAGCAGGAGGAGGTGAGAAGTAATAAAAATCAAGTGAGAGCGTGATTTTTGAATCCTCAGTGCTCCTTTTATGGTACTGATCCATCAAGACTTATTGTCCCAGCTGTAGTTAAAATAATTACAGAGTAATTACAGTCTAATGGGGAAGAATGGTGCACTATAATCAAAATGAGTAAGAAAGAGAAAGTAGTATTCCTTGGAACTGATAAAGCCACCTTACATGAATGTTACCAACCTGGAAAGACAACAAGAAATCTAATGCATTTGGTAGCTGAAAATATCAGACAGTGCTAAACATTTTCCATACATAGGGAGACAGATAGTTCCTGCTTCAGGGAGGTCCTTAAAAACCGAAACACTGGTGCAGAAAATCTATGATACATCTAAAAAAAGTAATTTACTTTTACATTTTCCCCTTTTATATTATTTAAATCCACAGAGTAGGCAGAGTAATAAGATTTTCGAAGTTTTTTAAAACCTTTTTGACTTCATGACTTATATAGGCAAGGATAGACTCCAAAGTTAGGAAGTGATCTCACATTGACCAGAAGGGGTAAAAAAAATGAAACAAGGAGGGCTGTCTAACTTCCGGGAAGTCTTCAGTTCATAAATGCTGAACATCCTGTGGGAGATAGGATTATTATTTGTAAGCCATTTGGTGTGTGTGCACACTGCCAGCTATGATGTAGTGTTGAGATACCTGATCTGGCTCTCATGTGGTTGAAGCTCTGTTAAAACTAAGGGCTATATTACTGCTCCTAAATACACATTTGCTGTAGTCAGACAATGATTTTTGTTCAGTTTCAGGACTTGTTATTCAATGCTGACAATTCGTATCACTGTAGATACATACTTGCTATTCAGCTTGAAAATCATGCTTGGCCACCCACTTTGCATAAGGGATGATTCTCATGGAATACAGGGGAAGCCTCTTTTCTGCATGGACTCATCCATTTACATGAGTTTTATTCTCCAATCAGCATTTAGTTCAAATTTTAAATATAGTAATACCATGGTTACATTGATGAGTTTCTGGATGAAGCCCAGGTTTGTAGGAATGGCAAAGCAACAAACTTTGTGAAGATATGGTGATGTGACTATTGTACACTGTAGGCATAAATCTCTCAGTCTTCCCTCCTACGTCTTCCCTTCTGCTCTCCTGAAGTGTTGTGTGGTGGGTTTTTTTGTTGGTTTTTTCTTTTTTTTTCATTATTTCTTATCTCCTGAATATAAATTCGCTTTGCATTCCTTTGTGGTTGCATTTTAACACACCTCCTGGACACCCAGCAGAGCAGAAACAAAGCCCAACAATGAGAATCACTAAGAGCTGTAGATGTTTATGTCACTTGCAGTCAAAAGTGACTGTGGTGCATTCGCACCATTATCATTTGTTCCTTTTAGAAACAGATCATGTAGACACCCCAATAATTAAATCATTTACTTACTGGGAGTTACAGCAATTGTTAATGATCAAGACATTGCACAATCAGCAGGCTGTACTCATTTGTTCTGCTCCTTAAGATCACCACTGTGAGAACAACATTGTTTATTATGGCTCACAGGCAGTAATCATTTTATGTAACATGAGGATTTTTTTCACTCAATTGCTTTCATGCTTTAGGGTGATGAAAATAATCACCATGCAACAATTTCTTGCACCTCTGCAGATGCTGCTCAAGAGTCCAGGTCATTGAATATGCAGTACATACTTTTGTGCTGGGGTACATGTTGTCCATTTGCATCTTTTAAGATAAAAGAATACAAATCTGCATCATTGCTTTCTATTCCCCTGTGTTGAGAACTGTTATTAACAGTGTCCAGAAGAAAGACATCCTCAGTTCTATAAAAGAATTCAGAAGCTAAAGATGAGGTGGAGGATTAGCTATGCAACTTTGACTTACCAACATATTTAAAAATGAAATATCTAAATCCACTGGGCACTGACTTAGTTTGAGGATTTATTTATGAATAATTCAAGATCCACTAATTTTAGTTATAGGCAGCTGAAAATACTCCAGCAATCTTTCCAGCAAATAGGTATGTTAATCACTGTATTAGTCCATGTACTCACCTTTTGGTCTGCTAGTAGCAGCTGACATAAATACATAAATACACATTGCATCTCAAAAGGTTTGCACTTCCCATGTCCAATTCAGTATTAAAAATAATGCTACATGTGCAATTGATACTGCAAGCAATTTTTTTTGCTCTAACAATGGAGGCAAAACAGGCATGAGGTTGAGAAGTACTTAACTGAAATGATGGTTTGAGAGTAAGGGGGTCAAATTTATCATAATTTGACTTCATAAAGAGGCAAATTTACACAGAAGCATTTTCATCCTGGAGGAGAGAATTCCAGGCTAGGGTCTCTGCAAAAAATCCATTGATTAAATTCACTCTAAGAATTCAAAGTTATAAGATAGTTGAGATCCATGAAGGCAGATGCCTAGGAATAAGGCAGAAAAGGATTTCACAGGGGACTCAAAATACTTCATAGTTTAAGTATATTGTGTTCACTTCACTCCTTTTCATATTTTCTCTCACATGGGTGCAAAGAAAGAAGAGATCTTTTCATCTCTAGATTTTAATACAAAGTAGATATGATTTAATGACAAAGAAATTCAGGAATTAATATTTCTAGGTTATGGGCCATCATGGAATGACATACAGAAAAAACAGAAAAGTTAAGAAAAAATTTACTTTGTTACAAAGTAGAAGCAGATGAAAGAAAATGAAACTGAAACATAGGTAAAAAGTACACATTATATGAACTTGAAAGTTTGATCAAGAACCTTGTGAAATGAAAAAAATAGAAGGGTGTAATGTAGGACTCTTTCTACAATGGCAATATTTCGAACACATGGGAGAACCACCTTCGAGAACCTCAGGAGAAGACTGGTGTGCAGGCCACTTGTGATGAGAGAAAAGCCATTTAGTGGACAAAGATGAGAAAGTGATGCTTTTTAAGGGTAAAATAAGGAAGAAAGGGCTCAGGCTGCCTTGACTGTATGGGAACAGCTGAGGACATAAATGACAGGTAACAAATCAGGTATTTTCTGCAATAATGGCATTAAAATATCCATTACCAAGATAATTTGCTTATCATAAAGAGATACATAGCTACAGGAAACTATAACAAAGTGACAATAGTGCAATATAAATTACTTTCTTTACCTGTGGAATACTGAAGACTTGTTTTTATTAGGCTGCATATATGAGTGATCCCTTTTTGCTACTGTGAAAAATGGGGATTTTGTATATAAACCCCTTTTTCGTACAACCACTAGCCCATTGCTACCTAAGCTGGTCTTTGTTTCTGATAAATTCCTGACCTTATGCTGGTTACAACTATCATAGTTAGGGACTGTGTGAGTTCCTGTGCCAGTTAATTATCAATGAAAAATATTATGAAGCATTAAAAACCTGATCTTTTTTTATACAAGTCCTTCAGGTCTCGGTCCACTTTTTCTAACCCCTCAAATATGAAGAAGTCAAGTCAGATCTTCCTAGTTTTATTACCTTTTCAGAGAAAAGAAATGCTCTGCTGTTCAGAGGACAACATTTTGAACTTCATGTACTGTGCTGAGTAGACAATATTTATTGGGGACAAAGGGAGATCAAGAGAGAAAGAGAAATCTATAATCACAGGAAGGGTATGAAGTGAAAATCTAGCAACCTCATTCAGACTGAAGAGCAGTGGACTTATTACGTACACAAGCATGAAATTATACATCTCCTGGCAAGTCTGACACTAACACTGGCTGCATTCATGGCACCTGTTTGATAACATCATATTTCCTCAGATTTCAGGTAGCTCAGTTATTCTGTAAAGACAGTCAGGGGGTTTTTTTATACTCTTTTCTACCACACCTGATTAGTCCTATTGAATAAGAGAGATAAATCCAGTCTTCTGCAATGCTAGGCTATTACCATTGCATAGGAACAATAATCATCCATCACAGAAAATCCGTATAAAGTTGATATTAGGTGTTCTAAAATGATTTGGCAATAAGATTGGGCAAGGCCACATGTTACTGTAATTCACTTGTTCCCAGCAGTCTTCTTTTCCTACCAAGACAATGAATCACAGAGAGGCAATAGAGAAGCTGCTAAAGCTCTGTTGGGCCAGAGAGCAGCAGAATACTGCTTCTGAGCGAAGTAAAGGTGGAAAGCAATAGTTAACCTTAGAAAGAAGAAGGAATGGAGATGTAACAAAGACAGCAGAACATTTAAACTGTTCTTAAACCGTGCAAGTAGTATAAAAATCCAATTGACATCTTAGATACGGAAAAAAAAATCCAAAAGCTAAAGCAAGCCCTTCTGAGAACACCACACTTTAAGATGAGTCTGGCTGAAGGTTTCTTTGACTGTACAGTGATCACAGCCCATGCTGCACTAAATGAGCAGTTTAGTTTTCTACAGTTTCTCAGCTGAAAATAGCTGAAAACTCAAGGGCTAATACTGAAAAAATGTTGTGGAGTAATGCAATACTTCAACAACACCACTATATTAATTCTTTAATTAATGGAATAATTATGTTGTCATGGTTTAATAAATGCAAGTGAGATACAGTATAAGAAATCAATTACTTAAATGAAAGAGGAGGTTTCTTTTGTAAATTAGTGACATGTACTCATTTATCAGTGTTCACCATTTTAATTGAAAACAAAACAAAACAACCACTGCACCAAAAGTTTTGAGCATGAACTCTTCCATTAAAATTCTTGTTGCTCCGTTGGTATTCATGTTTTATACTCCTCAGGCTACACACTCTTCTTTCACAAAACTAAAACAAATGGTGTATGAAACACATTTCTCTTATCTTCACTTTACAGGTGTTAGAATGGACACCAAGGTAAAAAAAATCATTCTTTCATGGTCCTGAAGGAAGCCTGCCTTTGAGTCAAGAAAGCCATAGTTTTGAAATTCCAGTACAGTGTGTTAATAACAGAACTCATTTTTAATCATTATTCGAGTGGTGTTCTGCTCTTGCCATTATTATTTCTTTGGTTTTCTATAAAAAAGTCATGTTAAACAGTCTTTGTATTTTAAAAGTGGCATCTGTAAACCAAGAACTCATCTTTTGCTTTGCTCCATTTGGAAAAAAACAACAAAAGCAAGAGATTAGTGAACTGTGGAGAGATTTTAACTGGACCAAAATACCTTTATGTGAGCTGGCAGGACTTCTTCATAACATGGGCTTTGAACTTGTCAATTTTACTCCAAAAATCTAGGAGTTCAAATATGATTCAATAAATATTCTAAACTGGAAATAAACTCAATAATCTCCCACATGAACCAACTGAGAAAACACAAAATGCTTTCCTATTTATTTATTTATTTGTTTATTTACTTATTAACTTGGATAATCTTTGAAAAGCTTTTAAGCCACTTTAAACTCAGTGTTGAACCTTGCAATGTTCATTCATGACAAGACTGCTGTACAAATAGAAATGGGGCTTCTGACCATTCTCTAACAGACAGAGCCTCTCCATTTTTCACTGATTGCAGAGTATTGTCATTTCCTGTTGGCCAATGCTGATGACAGAAGTGTTTCATAGTCTGCTGTTCAGAGCATACACAACAGTTTGCTCAAACATTCCAATAGCATATAGCTAAAAACAACACTTCATTTACTGTTACATCTATTCACCAGTACTTCTAATAATCACAGAGTGCTATTCACACTATTTGCCGATTTGGTGAAAATTTATTCATTTTTTTTATGTTAACAGACCTTTGTGTCTTCTGAACTTTAAAACTAGGACTTTTTTCAAATACCTTAGAATTATGTGTCTGTGTACTACAGTTGCAAAATACATGGTTATTTAAAGCATACAATAACATATGTTGTTTGTAATATTGCCAGTAAATTCTCCTCAGTTCCTCAGTGGACAATCAAGCAGCACCCAATATATATCTTGCGCAAAGCAAAGGAGTCTATACTAAGTTTCCATCCACAAATGCTGCGGGACTGTGGCTAGAGAGGATACATATTTGATCAGACTTTGACCTTCTAAAAATGGAACCTTCATTGACCTTCATTCTAATGGGACTCTTACTTTCTTCAAGGTTCATAACACTGTTTTCTCAATTATGTTGTGATTTTCATATGGAAAAGACTGACTGATTCTTTAAAAGTTAGATGGATTTTTTCAAGTCTTTAATTGGATAGTTTATACCTCCAATGATGATATCTAATTATTTTGTGTAGAAAATAGGAAGGCAGTGTTCTGTAGCTGCAGGTCAGAAATGCTAGAGATAGAAGATATTTCCTAGAGAAAAAAAAAAGAAGCATTTTTTACAGAATCACAGAATAGGTAAGATTGGAAGGGTCCACTGGAGCTTACCTAGTCTAACCTTCCGGTGCAAGCGGGATCTCCTAGAGCACATTACCTGGGGTTGTGTCTAGACACTTTCTGAATATTTCCAAAGAATGAGACTCCACAAACTCTCTAGGTAATCTGATCTAGTGCATGGTCACCTGCACAGTAATGAAGGTCTTTCTCACATTTGGATAGGACTTCCTGTGTATCACTTTCTGCTTGGTGCCTCTTGTCCTATTGCTTGGCACCATCAAGAGCCTGGATCCATCCTCTTGACATCCTCCCTTCAGACACTCATGTGCCTGGATAACATCCCCTCCCAGCCTTCTCTTCTCTAGGCAGAACAGGTCCAGACCCCTCAGCCTTTCCTCCTGAGACACATGCTCCAGTCCCCTTATCGATAACCTTTGTTGCCCTTTGCTGGATGCACTCCAGGATCTCTCGGTCTCGTATTGAGGAGCCCAGAGCTGGACACAGCGCTCCATTCCATTTTTTGCTTCAAGCATTTTTACTAACTCAGTTCTTTGACAAGACTCATTAATGCAGTCATAGATAGTAAGTATTTTTCTTTTAGGCAGTACTTGATTCATTAAGTAAAACTGGCTTATGAGCCTTAAAAACAAACAAACAAACAAACAAATGAAAAAAGAACCCCAAAAATACACCAAACCATCACATTACCATGTTTTCATAGCAAGATTTCAGACAGCTGTTCCAGTAAGATTCATAACCTACTCAGAGTAGAATTATTTGAGAAAGATAAGGTTCTCACAATAGTCTGGAAATATGCTTCCTTATGTTCTACTTTTTCCATCAATTAAAAAAAGCCCAGCAGTATTTTGTAACCAAATAAATATCAACCTATATATCCATATTATGCTTATTGGCAGAGGTACAGAGCTTTACAGAGTAGTAGAGCTTTATTAATTAAAATAGCTTCATTTTAGCATGGGGATGATACTAAATAAAACTCTTATCCACTACTAAATAGTGGTTATTTAGCCCATTAAGTGGTTATTTCTGCACTTTAAAAAAATCCCTCTTTTTGAGTTAGCCTGAAACATATAGAAAATTTTTAGCTAACTCTGACATATGTCCTACATTATACATTTGGAAAAAAACCACTTTCATTCCTAATTTTGAAAGTAAGGATACATGCAACAATATATATTCAGATTGTGTACAGAGCTGCACAACAACAGCTGGTCTACAGCAAGCTAAGCATGCACTTGCTATTCCATGCATCTCTTCACTAAAAGCTAGGTGCTTCCGGGTTTTGGTTTAGAGCTAGAGGTCCCCAAAGCAAGATGTTAGAGTGCACAGAAAGGCAGAAGATAGGAAAAGCTAGTAGATAAAAGCAACTAATTAAAAAAAAATTCTCAAGAAATCTCTCAAGTTATTTAAATAATTGGCCAATTTTGGATTTTTGATACTATCTGAAAGATTGAAGTGTTTATTTGGAAATTGCCTATCAGTTACAAAGGCAAAGGACACATCCAAGGAAGATATGTGTGTGCTTTTATAAAAAGACGCAGTTAAGCTTTCATTATGTCATACAAAATAGGAAGAGCTGTTTGTAAATTTTTTATCAAATAAATTGGTTTTTTGAAGTATCTTTCTGTATTGTGAAAGATACTTCTTTCCTTTTCTATTGCAATATGTTCCAACTAATCTCGTTTAATGAACACTACTTTCATAGGGTTTGCATACATGTTGAACTTGCTTGTGTATTAGCTGCTTTTTAGTCACTCTTCCTTTAAAAGAAAATCATGGTATATATGATAGATTAGTATGAGGTGAAAGAGTAACATTTCCTTAAAATATGCAAATATTGTGTTATTAAAAATTTCACCTCTATTTTTTTTTTGCAGTTAAGTGTTTTAAAATTCAACCTTGCATTTCATAATAATGAAAATATTTCTACCAGATAACTGCAGAACCAAGAATACAAATGTTATTCAGAGTGTGAGGATATATTATACAATAAAGATGAGTGGATAATGGCTAAGATATACAATGGCAAATAAGATGTGGGAAAAAGTATCAGTTTTACTGTACGGTGAATCATAGATAATACTTTATTGCTAAATTTCTTTTTTTTCCACCTATTTCTTAATTTTTCAATTTCACTGTCCATTTTATAGCACTTCATTGAATTGCGTGATAAGAAGTATTACTTGGTAAAAATAATTTGTGGAAATTCAGCAGCCTAAGTCTATACACATATCTCCTGCAACCAAGCAGAGCTATGACATCTTACTGCTGTGAAATACATCAAAATTTGGGCAATGCTGGAAATGAGTGTTTGACACTGCTGTAATGTTAGTTTTGCACTGTTATTCAGAAGGTACCAGACTGAACAAACCATCAACATTTACTTGCAGATAATGAGATAAGGTTTCCCCAAAAGCTATATTTTTTATTCTCTGTTCTGCCTCCTTCTCTGATAGAATACACATATAACTGTATTTTCACCTCTAGGAAAAATCATCACCCATAGTGCTTGGTAATCTGAACAGAGGAGCTAGTCACATAAAGGGTACAATCTGAGATACACACAAATACCTTCACTAGGGAATGAATGACTGGCTGTCTCAACTGACCTCCATCTCTGATAAACAAGGCAAACACAAAAGTTGAGGCCAAGAAACAGAACACATATATTGCAGTCTTCTACCATTTTTATAACACAGGTATTCCTTGAATCTTCAAAACCTGTTTTTATATTTTGCAGCACTTCTCCTCCTGTGATCTGCTTACTACTCCTCTCACAGTCAAATACTACCACAGTGACAGTGTCTTGTAACAGCACAAAATACTCTCTGCATTCACCACAACTCCAGGAAAGAGTTTTCCTTTCCATCTCTCCTTCTCCTAAGATGTATCAGTAATTAGGTGATGATTAGCACTTTGAATACAGTTGTGAAAATGGCTCTAATGAAAGAAATATCATTGTCCATCATCCTAGTACAGGTTAACTAATTACATGGCTCAGTATCACAGAGTTAAAAAATAAGAAAACAAGGAAAAAAACAAGGATGAGTATCTGTTTCTGTCTTTGGGGGCGAGTGTGTATATGGTCAGAGAAATATTACAAAAACGTGATTTTTTTTCTCCTTCTGATGAGATTTCAGAGCTTGCCAGGGCAACTCTGAGACTACCATATGCAAATCTTTTCTTCACAGTCTCCCATGACATTTGTAGAGTGAGCAGTTTGCCACACACTGTTCTATCTTCTCGCTGTTCTCTTCACTGAACAAATATTTGCTGTGTAGCACAGGTACAAGGTATGGAAAACTTTGGTGATTTCAGTTTTGTCCTATGGGAGGATCAATGGCTGGCTTCCAACCACACCTAGTAACTACCATAAATAAAATCAGGTATCAATTGGCAAAGCTATATAGTACAGTGGTACATACACACATAAGTACTCGTGTCTTTAATGGAAAGATTCAATGAACTTGTCAGAATAACATAACAAGAAAAGTCATGGTTTCCTATCTGGTAAGAAAATTGGTATTAAATGTATAATCTAATGGGAGGTTGTGAAACACACCAGAGAATAAGAGGAAGAGGGTTTAGCCTTAGTTTTATAATAAATAGTGTCATACAGAAAAAAGATCCAAAAAAGTCCCGCTCCCCAAAAAAATGATAGAAGACAGTACACTGGGGAATCAGTGATGGTTATTTCTTATTTTTTTTAAGTTGTCTTAGCTTAAATGACCTTCATGACCAGTACAAACTAATTCTTAAAAATCTAATTTTTAAATAAGAAAATAGACAAGCTGTAATTTCTAATGACATACAACTTTGGGGTTGAAGATTTAGAGCTTATTGTCCATGGGTCTGTCAATTAATAAACAGGGAGGATACACTTTTTTTTTCTTTTTTTAAATGCTATTGTGGTGTCTGATTATTTTAATTTTGCTGTGAAATGTGAAAAAAAAAAAAAAAACAAACAAAAAATCAACAGCTTAAACAGATAAGCCTGGTTGAAATGATGATCAAGAAGTCCAGGAGCAATTTGCTGCTTATTAGGAAAGATCTTCATGAAGATCAAATAATAACACTGGAAATCCAAAGGGCAACATGGTGTATCAGTATTGAACTTTGAGCTAAAGGGTTGATTTTACTGTACTAATAAAGCTCCACTACATGACATCAAACCTCATCAAAAACAATCCACCCTCTCACTTTGTAGTCTGCAAAATCCCTATGAGGAGCCACATGCTGCTGCTGCTATTCCCGCAGGTTATTACCAGTGTGTGACATAACTCTGGGTTGGAGGCTTAGCCTCTGTGTACCAGCCTTCACTTCCATAGCACTCCTGCTACAGACTGGAGCTCATAACCTGGCCTCTCACTAGGCATCTATTATTCAGCTTTCTCCTAAAGGCAAAATTGCATGCCTATTGGGATTATTATTGTCATTTTTATTATAAAATATTCATGAATCCTATTAGACCGCTTCCTTTGTTATTTGCTATCCATGTTCTCTTTTTCTGTGAATCCATGATGAGACAAGATTACTGATACAACTGAGTCCAATTCAGCATATATCAACTAGAATGCATAGCTATTAGATAAGTTAGGTTCGGGGTGACTACAAGCAGGATTCACTTTTGACTAATGCAACTCTAGAATGAAGCAAAGTGTGAAGACGTATCCCCATTAATGAGTCTGGGTAATGCAAACAGATGTGGTACTGACAGATACCAGTTGTGTAGTATCTTGAGGACAATTCAGATCATATCCACCTCTTCTCAGCCATGCTCTGCAACTGTTCACAAAACACTGTCATATACAGCAAAACCAGTGACTAATGATGACAAAAAAAACAAAA
>WBMY01008188.1:5918-20588 GCA_013397315.1 Donacobius atricapilla | reverse complement strand
AAAAAAAAAAAGAAGAAAGGTGATTTTATGCGATTGAGCTGAATATAGTTGAAAGGAGCAGAGGCCACTGAAACTTACACTTAAAGAAGAGCCCATCATTTATACTGTAACTGCAGCTCTACTGACTAGATGCAGATGCCTAGCAGGCAGCCAAAACTACTTTCCTAATTTATGTCCGTATTTGTCTCTCTTCTTCGCTGTTTCTCCTTCTTTTTCAATCCTTATATAGGTATTCTGCAAGGTTCTCCAGGGGATACTTTGCCACAGTGACTGTGGAAGTCTATCTTCACATGGGCCTCTCCTGGGTCACAGGACTTGGTGGACACAGCAAGATTTTAAGTCTTTGAAAAGTGGGAAGAATCTCATAAACTTTGACTCTTCACCCACCTCCTGACTGAGCTAAGATGGTGGGAGTTCTTCTCCTACTTAATGCTAAAAGCACACCTTCTAAATAACAGAAGAATCAAACTGTCTCCAAAAGCCAGTGTTGCTGTGCAAACATGTAGGCATTTAGATTCACTGCTGCTCTTTAATGCTTCTTGAAAAACCAACCATGTTCCTAAGCTGCAGTTCCTCATGTCATCCTTCTCTCCAAGGCATTGTGGCTTACATTCTGGAAATAATGAAATACATTTTACCACTTTAAAATTTTAAGGATATGGTCTTTAAAATCTAACATCTCCAAGCACTAATGTTTTGGTTAATTGAACCTCTCTGACATGTTGTCCCTTAGGTGTCATGCGCTAAAAGTTCAGAAAAATTCACCGTGCTGTGAATGCATTATTCCTTACAAACACCAAGACAAAAACAAAGATATTCATGTTCTGACCTTGCTGTCATGTTTCATCTAACAATACTTTTCCCATTCATGCTTTTGTGATGCCAGGTTGCTTCTGAATTAATTTGTTTCAAACTCTAAGGTGCCATTACTATATGCAAGAGATATTTCTTGGTAGGAAAAACTACTTGCTTTATAAATCCTTAAAGGTAATTTGATTCCTAATCTAATACATACATAGACCCAACATACTTACAGACACATACTTATACGTGTGTACTTCACATTCAACATTGTACACATGCCAAGTCAAAGCTGGAACACTTCGAAGGACAAATATATACACATTTAAACACCCAAACCCTCATTCATTTAAAGAAGAAACCAAGATTGCAAACAAAAACAGTGAAAAGCTATGAAAAAACAGATTCAGGGTTGCCAGATTACTACCTTCATTTTAGATTAATGTATTATCATAGCCTTTAAATGCATGATATTTTTTACCACAATGGATGTTGACCATTCAACAAATAAGGAGAAAATTCTTCCTTTAAGATCATTTATTCTACGTTTTGCTTTAATTTTAACTTTTAACTGCATCATATTATTAGCTCTGCCTATAACGAACTATTGTTTCCATTTTTATCCCAGCAATTGTTAGAACTGACTTCTGAGATGAATTTTGCTTTGCCCCCCCCAACCCCAGTTCTCTCATAAATTATTTAAAACATCAAGACATTTTTATTTTGCCTTTAGCATACCCTTGAAGGTTTCTTTATGCTACAGAAAGGCTATGGAAGGACATAGCATAAATAATTATAAGTCTCTTGGCCCGGTCTGGCGCTGTGAATTAACTCAAAATTTGTGTCTAGAAACTGTATCAGTTGTTACAAATTACTGATTCTAATAGACCCGGGAGGGGTTTGGAGAGGGGCAAGGGGAGGATGATAGTGAAGATGGAAAAGAATTCAGCGGCTTAAACTCACAGTAAATGAAAAATATTACCATAGAATTTAAAGCAGATCTGTGCCAGGTATGAGATTAATCTGGTAGCAGATGCCAAATCAAGGCTCAAGCATTCTTGTAAAACCTATTTGAGGGTCTTAACTAATGTGTCTCAAGATTATTTTCTGTTATCAAATCCAGCCAGTTAACATGATTTTTTAATAATTGCCAATAACTTCAAGATGTCAGAACTTTTCATCACAATAATTTTTTTAAACTGTAAAACAGCTTCTAGGAAGTTCATCCTCTGCATCTTCTCACATCAAGGCTGTACCAGTTATTTTTGTCTCTCTTTCTGTGATTAATTTGAACTGACATGGTGTTACCTCCTCTCTGAGATAGTACAAAAAAAAAAAAAGGAAATGTCTGCTTCCTTTTCTCAGGTGCACTTCATTATTGGATTTTGGCTCTTACTGTGGATTGTAATCTTTCTATAACACTTTTTTGGCTTGAGTGGTAATAATTGATTCAGAAGAGGTTAGAGAGTAATTCATGTTGGGTTATTATTTATGTTTTTTTAACCTTCAAAGTAGTATTTAGCTATAAGACCTCAGCAGTACTGCAGTCCTTCCAGAGGATTTAAACTAAAATCAGAGGATGAGATCAAAAGACAAAAGTAGCCTTGAAAATGGAATTTTTGTCTCTTCAGGCTTAGTTCTCCATCTGCCTGGCAGGTGGGTCAAGAGTGCAGTGACACCAGGAGTAAAATGAGATCCCACCAAGTCTGCTTCTCTGGTTTTCTATAGCACAGAGAATGTATTTCTTAAACTATAGAAAAATCACACTAAATTAAAAGACCCTAACACATGCTCTGAAATTTTTACAGGTCCATGCCCATTTCCACTGTGTCTGTGGACATCTTAATTGTAAAATTGAGAAAAAAAACTTTAAAAGAGTTTCTTCTGGTGTTTTTTTTAAGTTGGAGGAAAGAGAAAAAATTAAATCATTAATTTTTAAAAGCTGTAAAAGAACAGAACACTTTGAATGATCACAAGTGTACTTTGCAAGTGCAGGGAAGAATGAGCAGTACTTTGCCTTTTGAGACTATGAACAGGGCTAATAAAGAGCAAACTCATTTGTCAGGAAACAGCAGCAAATCAATTGTATGAGATCACTCAAACAGCTGCTCCCTTGCTATGTGTAGGACCAGGCAGCTGGTAGTTCACTAGCTAAGCCCTGCCTGCTGGCAAGATTTGTAAAGCTTATTTCCCCAAGCCTGGGAAAAGGCTTCCCCGAACACACACCCATGATGCTGTTTCTGCTTTCCTCCTCGTAAGAGTCCTGTCACAAAACAGCCCCAATCTGAATCATGCTGTGGGAGAGGGCACAGCTCCTACAACTTCTTGGTTTTCATGAAAAGGTGACCTTGGCTGTCGTTCCTCATATTCCCTGTCTCTAAGGATGCAAACTATCATAACAATGCACATCAGACTCTTGCATGAAGGAAATCAGTGCAACCCGACTATGAAATGGAGGAACTACACAAAATGACTGCAAACAGGAGTAGCTGAACATTTAGATGAATCTGCATCCTTGAGATAAAAAAATGGGACATTGTTGACAATGAGAAACTGCACTAGTCTAACCTTAAGATAAGCGCACTGACCAGCAGGTCTAAGTCTCTCCTACTGAGCCTGACAATACTGCCTAGACAATAATGACATATTTGACTTACAGATGGAAGTGGCATCTGTTCCCAAATTTGAAAAACAAAAATCAAAACCACATTAATATCCTGCAATACCCAAGCTAGTCATGAAGGGAGACAGTTACAAGCAAATCACTGCTTGGGCTTGCCTGCCTCTACTTCCCACTCACCCCTTTGGTACGGCTGACCAGCTTTGTGGTGAGAAAAAGAGCAAGGCAGACACTGCTACTTCTGTGGTACAGAAACAATATAAATGAAAATGGCTTCTATGGTACTGTAAATATTCAGGACAGATAGCCTTGTGGTTCAAAATACAGAGATTATTGTAAAGGCATGCATTTTCATTCAGCACTCTCTACCAGACCTCAAAGGAATTACTGTCCTTTCTTCTTCAGCACTCCAGCAGTTTTTACCTACAACCCTTCATGTACATACTGTATGTTTGGAGTGCAAGTTCTCTGGAGGAGTTGCCTGTTATGTGCGCTGTGCAGTACTCGAGACAAGTAATTTGGACTGGGAACTACACCTGGTGATGGATTTAAAATAATAATATTCTAATGAATAAATTATTTTCAATAATTGAAAGATTAACACTATATCTCATGTAGGAAAATGTACCGTGGAATATATATCTTGTCTGATTAGTTTATTATATTATAGAGGGAAAAATTTCATGGTTTTTGAGGTTTCAGAAATATTAGGGGTTTGAAAGCAGATTTTTTTCCAACAATTCACCTTTGAGGTACTATTAAAAAATTATGGTCTTGTTTGAATCTATTTTTTTCCCTCTAAGTAAAAGAGAGGAATCTACCACACAAAAAAATCAATGCCTAGAAAGGTCAGCCTGACACAAGTTGATTATGTTACTTATAAAAAACTTTATACTTGTTACTTCAAATGGTTTCTCAACATATTTTTCTTTTTACTGCATTAAAAATTTCTAGAATGGCCAAGGTTTTATTGAAATTTTATACTCTTCTATGGGCAGAAAGAATATACCTACTGGTTTTAATTTCAGATGCTGCAAGGCCTGAATATAACTAATCAAAGTGCAGATTCTCAATTTAAATTGCATTTTTTTTTTATTTTCTAACTTTTTGCAGATCATTTAATCTTTATGAGGTAAAGAGCGTAACTGAAATTGCAAACTCTTTGAGCTTCCTAAGGAATTTAAGTTGTCACAGAGGATTAAATCTCCGTAAGTTTAACATTGTAAAAGAGACTTCATCAGTGGGTATTATTTATAAGCATTCTTTTCCAAATAAATAATTATTTTAATGAATGCTATAATTAAACACTGACCAAAACCAGTATTTTCAAAGAATAAAATAGAATTGTAAAATCTGGTTTGTCTTTTATTTTTAAGTGCTGGGTTGACCTGATCTGGATGCCAGATGCCCACCAAGCCTCTCTATCACTGATTCTTCTTAGCTGCACAGGGAAGAGAGAATAAGATGGAAAACAATTTGTAGGTTCATAAAAGGCAGCTTACTAAAGCAAAAGTGAAAGCTTACATATGCACAAGCAAAGAGGAGAACAAAAGATTTTATTCTCTACTTCATGTTGGCAAGCACATGATGCTGTTGCTCTCAAAGATAAAACTTGTAAATAATGAATGCCTTCCCTTACTTCTCCTTTTCTTAGTTTTTATATCTAGACTGACATGGAGCATCCCTTCAGTCAGTTTAGGTCACCTGGTCTAGCTGTGTCCTCTCCCAGGATCTTGCCCACCCCCAGCTTATGGATGGGGATGGAATGTTGGAGGGTCAGCGCTGGTGCTGTTCCAGCACTGTTCAGAAATAGCCAAAACACTGGCATGTTATCAGCATCTTTGTAGCCACCAATGCACAGCACAGCAACACTGTGCTGGAAGATAATGAGTCCGTGTGTAGTTTCAATCCTGCAAGTGGTGCAGGCACATGGCCACAGAGCTAGGTATTGACTAAACCACCTTGGGGTTACCTGAAATGCCTATAATGCACTGCAGGATGCACTGTGTGTGTAATTTTAGACTCTGCCTGGTGTTTTGGGACTTAGTGCAAAAATCAGACAGAAAGACAAATGGAGTGGGGACAAGAACATCTGTGCCACAAGAATTTCATAAAATACAAGTTGTAATGCCACCAGCCTTGACTCAGCAAACTGAGATGCATTTAGCAGTGATCAATTGCCGAGACAGACTTCTTGTCTTCATGAACTTCTCAGGGAGTGAAGACTTCATTTAATGCTTTACTGATTAGAGGTGTCTGTGTCTACAAGCAATAATGTGCCTAAGTATATCAGATCCCACAAAAACTTCTTAATGTATCTACAGTAACAATAGTTCCAACACCCCTCAAAAGTAAATACATTTGTAACTCAAGCTACTTCAAGATTGGAAAGAGGTATCTTAGAAAGACAGTTCTATACACATTAAATATGTAAACATATGAATTCAGCTCAAATATTGAAACAATTTTAGTTAAAGGCCACAGCATCTCACTCAGAACCCATATAGTCCAAATATTCACCCTTTCAGAAATGTATTAAATCTCACAGATCATCCTTTAAATCATTAGTTTTCTCTATTTTTCTTCAGCTATCTGTAAGCCTTCATACACGATTTTAAGAAGCTCTCTTCCTCCATCCCTCTTTTCTCCCTAAATTTGCTGCACTTACACAAAGCAAATTTTCTGGGGTGATCCTTTCTCAGGAAAACTCTCAGCATTAAAAGAAAGAAAGAAGAGATCAAATAATAAAAATCAGATCACTGAGAGGGCGGTAGCAGTAGCAGGAATGAAAAGAAATTGTGAAAGATGCAATCATCTTACCATTCTTTTTGCTTCCTGCTGCCCTCAGTGGTTTCTGAAGTGGACAGCAGTTAAGTGACAGCTTTCCTGTCTTCTAAGTGCCTTTGGCTACAGTCACAGGCATTTTCACGAGTGCTGCACATTTAACCTTATTCAGAAAACTACCTTTGTAGGAAATAAGCTGAAGTGAAAAGCAGTTGAGATTTCCTGGGACTTATGAGATCCCCTATGGGCATCTGCAGGGCAGAGCCATGATGGGGAACAAAGACACACATCAGCCTGGGTTATCCTCAGTATTGTAAACCTAGGAAGTAAGGGGTAGAAGACTCCACTGGCTTTGAACAATATAAATACATAGACTCTGGCAGAGAATGTGAAAAATTTAAGTGGTCTGGCTTTCTATGAAGATTTTGGCACTATCTCTACTTTAATTAATCACTAGGGAAAATTCTACAACATTGCTCAAATTAGAAAGTAATGGGTCTATGAGGCACAATTAGACCTCAGCTGAACACTGTAGCTTGCTTGAAAACTATGCAAGTAAACAATTTTGGGTCCTGGATGAGGCTCCTTTCCTAATTAATCCACAGAGAGCTGAAGTATTAGCTTTTCCTCAACAAGGCATTTCCTAATGTGTGAGAGTGTTTTGCTTGTGCTTCAAGGCTTGATGGTAGTTCAAGGCTGGTTTTCATACAGGTATTCATTCCATTGCCACGGCACCCTCTTAGAAATACCAAACTGCTGTGTCATTATATCACTCCCAGAGGTGTCACATGTGACATGATGTAATAGCACTGGGGAGAAGGAAGTGCTCACAGGGACATAATGCTCCATAAAGCATGTCTTTGGTGACAAGAGAATTTACAAGAAAGGTTGCTCAGCTACTTCTCTGGGGAGAGCTGGTGACAGCAAATTTCATTCAAGTTCTGTGATTCTTTGGTAATAGCAACTACCTAAAAAGAGAGGAATGTCTATTTGTTCAGAAATTCAGACTTTATAACAGATTAATAACTTTAATCTGATATAAATATTTAGGTGTCTGACCTTAACTTTTGAACAAAAAAGAGATCTAACTAATTCTGTTAATACAATTTAGCTCAGTGTTGGGATGGAAAGCACACCTGAATACAGAGTATGTGGTGGAACAACCATACATAACACAATCAGATCAACCTCACTGGAAGAGAAAGGTTTTAGCACTTCTAAAACAGCACAAAAATTTAGAATATTAGAATTGTTAAGGTTGAAAAAGACCTCTAAGATCACCACATCTAATAAATAGTATTTAGTGCCTTTTGTTCCTATTTTCATTCTTTCTCTTCAGTTTTCACTGAAAATTTCTGTGTCAATCTGAATAGTAAATCAAAATTTTTTTCAATTTTTGATTCCACTTTTCTACATGTGCAAGTGAATGCAGTAGAGACACGTCTGTGAAACATCCTGAACAGATCAGTTCCAGATAAATGAAAAAGAAAATTATGACTTCTTTCAGCAAGAACTAGACCGAAATGGTGCTTCTCTCCCCATTTACAATGAAACAAAGTGTATGTTTCTCTAACTGTTTATTCTTATACTGAAGTAAAATTTCTGGTCAGGAGTGGGTGATGGTGTGTGTATGTGTAGAAGAGCTTGAGACTTACGACCAGCTGGCGAGAAGTTCATCCCATAATTAACTTCATTTTTTCAGTGTCAAATGAGCCTACATTTGTGCTGCCTTCTAAATGGATATTATGCATCTGAGTAGCCTGAGTATGCATATGAGTTACTGAGTGTTACAAGGCATTTTTATGGATAGGCTGACACAGTGAGGGAAAAGAAAGGGAAGGTTTTATCTAGGTCGTGGTCCATTAAACGCACACTCTTGACATGCAGAGCCATTTCACTTAGCTGACATAGCTAAGAGAACATCTCAAAAACCACGCAAAACTTCAATCATATCACTCTGAAAATTAATGACTCTACTGCAAAGAAGGTGCTGAATATAGGAAGCATCCCATCTGAGATCCATACCATAGCTGAAGTAGCTATGCGACTTATGCTTGTTGTTAGCCTGACTTAGTAGTCTGATAGGTGAATATGACAAGGGAATATGTTATTGCACATTCAAGACATAGTGCTTGTTAAAAAGGAAAAGAAATACCCTGCACTAATGCATTAAAATCTTGACTTGCAACAATGTTCTCATACAAATGTAATGTGCTGAGCAAGATGGCCATCATTGATGTTTCATTTTCACGTTTATAAACACTGTGACTACTGTTAAATATGAATATTTCTTTTGGTTGTGTTTTGACTTGATATTTTAGATACCCCGCTAAAATTTTCTCAGCTTTACCATCAGAAGTCATCTAAGGCAGTCCTGAAAAATTGAGATAGTCTCATTTGCCAAAGAATAAAAACTTTCAGGTGATTCTTTACTTTCTTCAATATTTCATGGTAAATATGAAAATACTGGGACAAGGCTCTTTTTATTTTGGCCAGCACAGTCTGGGAAGAAACTTATGTGACACCTAATGACTGTTACTTCAATGGTAAAACCAGTAAAACTTGCACATCTGCCTTGTCAAGGCTGGATCCTATTCACAGGATACCCCAACTTCTCACATACTCCTTGTACAGACACTGCTTCTAATGTCACAGAATCATAAAACCATAGGGTATCCTGTTTTGGAAGGGGGCCACAAGTTCTAATCCTGATCCTTCACAGGATGTCCCAGGAATCACACCCTGTGCCTGACAGCATTGTCCAAATACTCCTTGAAGTCTGGTGCTGTGACCACTTTCCAGGGGAGCCCGGAAAGTTCCAGTGCGTGGCCCCCTCTGGGGGGAGATGTTTCTGAATTAGGAAGTTTCAGAATTTTTGGAAGAATATTCTGAAGGTATAAAATACTTCTACGGCTTTCTTTTTGCCTCAGAAACAATAATTTAGAGCATAGAAGCTATTATTTTCTACCTAAATCATAGAATGTTATAATCACAAAAAGACTTGTGTTGTAAAGGACCTTAAAGACCATCTATTTCCAATCCCTCTGACATGGACAGGAATGCCACCCACTAGATCAAGTTGCTTAGGGCTGCATCCAACCTGGGCTTAACACTGACAGGGCTGAGATAACCACTGGTTCTGTAGGCAAGCTATGTCAGTGCCTCACTACCCTCTGCGTAAAGAATTGCATCCTAATATCTAATATAAATCTCTCCTCTTTTAGTTTAAAACCACTACCCTTTTTCCCATCTCTATGAGCCCTTGTAAAAGCACTCTGCCTCTTTTTTTTATAAACTCACTTTAAGTACTGAAAGGATGCAATAAAGTCGCCTTGACACCTTCTCTTCTCCAGACTGAACAGTTCCAGCCCTCTTCATCTGGCTTCACAGAGGAGACATTCCAGTACTCGCCTTGACACCTTCTCTTCTCCAGACTGAACAGTTCCAGCCCTCTTCATCTGGCTTCACAGAGGAGACATTCCAGTACTCGGATCATCTTTATGGCTCTTCTCTGAACCAGATCCAAAAGGTCCACACTCTTGTACTGCAAATCCCAGACATGGATGCAGTACTCCAGGTGGGGTCTCACGAGAGCAGAGTAGAGGGCAGAAGCTGAAACTTATCAAATTACTCTTCAATCTGCGATGACACACTAACATTCAGTTTGATATGCTTTTTTATAATCCCCAAAATTCTCAGACTGCATTCAGGGTAATAATGATATCAGAGTTATGAATTTATTGGCTTCTACTGGATTCCTTAAATCGACTATGCCAGTGAAGTACAATATAATTTCCTGCTATTCTCCTTCAGTAGTACCTTAGATTGCCCTGTGTAGCTCAGCTTTCAAAAATGATCAAGATTAAAACTGAATTTTCTCTGATTAATTACAATCAATGGCAAATTACAGCATGCAGCATCTTAAATTCTCATTGAGATACATATTCAGTTCTTTAATTTTGCAAATTCCTTCTTAATTGGAGCAAGGTACAGATGTTGGGATGAAAGTGACAAAGCTATCATTATTGCAGCAATTCTGTAAGGTATATGATTTAAGCTGGTATGTTCAGTCCAGCTGAATCCCAATGGGCAATTTCAGAAGAAAAGACTGAAACTTGACAGATAGAGCTAAGCCATAACACCTTAAGGGCCTTAATTCAAGAAAAGGAGCAGGCTGCTTGTTCTCTGGTAAGAGGACTTTTGATATAGGTGTTGTTAATTCAGCAGACTGCACCAAACGCAGACAAAAAGAAAAAAAATCATCCTCTTTGCGCACTCTTAACACTTCTCAATAAAGAATGTATTTATTTTCTCGTGTGTGTCTGGATCTCTTCGCAGCAGCATTGCTGTGATACAGCAAGGCCAGCCAGGTAACATTTCTTGGCAGTATTTCACCCTCCCTCCCTGAAATTCTCTCATGCATCAAACTCTCCTGAGCTTTAAGCAAGAAATAAGGTTGGGAGAGCAGTAAGCTTGAGATATAACCATCTGAGTATCATAAATATCCTCATACCATGTTCTTTGTTTGTGAAAATAAAAATCACTCCTCCTGCTTAGCTTTCCCCTCATTTTTACCTGGAAACTATTAACAGCTGAGTGACAAAATCCCTTCGTTTTTTATTGACTAAGATTTCTTACCCTCTGCGGGTGCATCTGACTTTCCTGGAGAAGTGGTCTTGAAAATCTCCCATCTTCAGACCTGCTTTTAATGACCCATCCTTGCAATTCCTTGTATCCTCAATATGTTTGTCCCCATTGTCAGACATCATGTTATTGATACTTCCTGAGTGTTAATGTGTTATTCATATTTCTCTGAGTTCATCAGTGTCTCAGCTTGTTATTCTTGCTGTTCCCCAGAATAATAGAGCTTAGTGAGGCAATTTGTGCTCAGCTTCTGCAGTGTGTGCAAGTCAAATAGTTTATTCAAATTTATTATAGAAAAAATAGCAGCTGTATCTAATCACCTTTCCTCCAGGGATTTAAAGCACAATAAAATTCTGTCTAACTCTAGTCACTTAACTGTTTTTAAGCAATATGTTTTAATGTAGAATAGCTTATATGCTCCCTTCAAAGGAGCATTTTTCCTTCCACATTTTGGCTTTGACTCCTGATGGAGACTCACTTGTGATCATGTCTCACTAGTATAAATATGGAATAATGCATCAAATGTAAACAGTCACAATGGAATAAGAAAGAAGATAGAGTAGCCCATTTTGTGTGATATGAAAAGCTTCTTTTATCTACATCTTGATGATATCATAGGGATCCCTGCTTGTACATTGATGTAGTTCTACATAGGACTGATTTTTCACAGACAATATAGTTGATTTAAAGTATTAAATAATTATAATGAAGTGTTTTCTAGGGCAGGATGCCTCAGCACAACCCAAACCAAATGCTCCAGTTGTGCCTGATTTCAATTCACAGAAGCGATGATTTCCTCCTGCTCTATTTTCTGTTCAGCACAGTGTGCAGACCTGCATTCGCCCTCTTATGCATATATGAGATGAAGTATCATAAGGTATGAACAGAATATGAAATTTTATATCGCAAGTTCTTCAGCCTTTACCTTCTGCTATAAAAAAACGTGCATCAAAATGCATTGTTTAGAGATATTTTCATTTTTACAGTTCATGTGGCAGGAAACAAACTGATATTTAAAACAATGTCATTAACAGATTTATGTCTGAACTATCTGTAATACTTAAATACCTAAAGAATTTCAGGAACATTAGTTCCATGTTCTTTAATGCCCTGTGACTAGATAAAATATATTCTTATTTTAATATGAGAACTTAGAGATCAAAATACATTTGATTCAGGGGAAAAAAGATGTGTTTAACTTAATATTTCCATTCAAGGATTTTAAGACCATAACTAAGTAGCAAAATGACTAAAATCACACTATGCTTACTTTATTTCATAGTAAATGCAAGCTTTTCTCTGTTTATATTGATTTGATGTAAAAAGTGCGCTGGATTTATGTGTTAATTTTCTAAATTTCTCTATGTTATGCACAGGATAGCAGCAGAGAGTAACTGCTTATTGTACACAGGTCTGTTAGAACTTAAAAGAGCACAGCTGCCTGTCTCAAAAACACTGTCAAGGTCACAGAACTTGCCGTAATACGAGCCACCATGGTGGGAATTTGAGGTAAGCACAGGAAGGAGAAATTTGTGACAGGAAGGTATTGACTCCCGGCCTGGTGAGGTGAAATATGCTTAACATGTCTTAGTTAATGCATCACAATGCGCATTATAATGCAATATGTGACAAACAGTGGGAAAGAAAGTAACAACTCAAACATATGCCGCTCCAAGTCACACTCCAACATCTATGATCTCCCCACAGACGCGGAACTTGGACTGCATAAATGTAGTGTCCCCAGAAGAATAACTCTGGGACCCCCACAACCCAGAACCTTAGGGTGAAGGAGGATCAGTGGGATGATGCTGGATCCAGGTGTCTCTCCCCCCTCATTGCCCCTCCTTTTTCTCTCCTTCCCCCTTCTTTCTCTTTCTTCCTCCTCTCCCTCTCTCCCCATCCCCTTTTTTTTGTTTCTTTCTATCTCTCTACTTCACATTTATTATTAAATAAGGTCCATATTATTGACTTCAGCATATAGTGTTGCTTGCACCTTAATTTGGGCAGAGACCTCTCTCACTAGTTGGATTATGACAAGGTTCTGCATCAACTTCTTCCCCAACAAAATTCAGAGTCCAATGAAGCATTAGAGTTTGATGTCTCTATGCCATCCTCCAAATCATTAAACTGATGAACATAGGCAGATATGATTTTGGGTTCTTGGTTATCAGCTTCCTAGGTTTGTCATCCTACAACTCAATTATTTATGTTGTCTAATGGGAAGAATTGTTTTTGCAAAATTGGGTGGCTGATGTTTTCCTGCCTCCTACATAACTCTTGTTTTTAAAAGTTGTGGTCTGACATCAGCGTCATGGAGGAACCATCTAGGATATTCCAGATGTGTAATAATCACTGAAGAATGATCTGCTTTATATCAATAGTCTTTTTTTGTACTTTAAGCATATGTCCAGGTCAAATAAAGCAAGTTTTCAGTAGATGACACTTGATCAAAATTTTAATAAAATGAGCCCAGATTTAATGTTACACTCACAATTTCTTATTATGTTGCTGTACTTCATGAGGCCTAAGAAGCTTTTACAGGTTTGCATTTTCAAGCCAGCTGCACTATGTCAAAAACAACAGTGCAAGTGCTAACCTTAACTTGCATTTAAATATATACACAAGAAAGAGATTTAACACTGCAGGTGTGAAGTGTTAACATTTGAAAATAAACCAGAGTAGGAAAGTCAGATTTCAGTTCTTCCAGTCTAGTCATCAGAAATGGTTATCATCGGATATTTGAGGATGTCATAATCCTTGCCTTGCAGGCTAATTTCATAGGGGTGTGGCAAAAAGGGTATGTTTAATGTGAAAACGGTGCAGGTCCTTTCTGAAATCTTATTTGAGGGTGAAATCCTACAGAAAGGACTGATACACAGACATGTTCTGTTATCTCTATCATTCCCACCATTTTCTCTTGTTTTCAAGGTCTGATGGTTTAGCTCCATGTATAATTCCATTATGAACCTCTGTACACAAGATGTTTACACAAGCAGCAGAGAATTTCTGAAGGAGGTTCTCTAGGTCCATCCAAGTTCATGAATGCTTTTTATTCTGAAACCTTCTGCCTAGAAAGGTATCTGTAAATCTTCAAATGCTGTAGAAATGATAATATATAAATAACATAATGCTGCAATTGTTCTAATGTACTATGCCTTAAAAAGGAAGGAGAAAGTTGAGAAAGAAAATCATTAATATTTCAAATGAAATATGAAGCAAAATGAGAAAGCAAAATGAAGCAAAAAAAGAAAGCAAACTTGTAAGATTTTATAAACTGGCAGAGATGTAAATACAGATTTTCATGAAAAACATAGACTGTGGATGTAAAAAGCATCCATGTATAAAATTCGTATCTTTGGATCCAGATGCTTCTATCATTTACTCAATACCTTGAAGAATTTGCATCAATACCTGCCACTGTATTTTCATATGTCATTGTATTATTCTCCAAACATGCTATGCTGTATTTTATAGCAATGGAAAAATTCTCCTCCTGTGGACTGGGTAAAGTCATGAAGAAATGCATATTGCATGAGGTATCTCTAGACTGGTAAGTCATTAGAACAAGGAAAGTCGAATCTGCTATTAAAATGATTTTTCACATTTTTTGATGTAGGCAGGATCATATGATGAGCAAAGAGTTTCAAAGAAATAAGATTGTATTTGTTATGCTGTGAGGAGAGCTGATGACAGGGCTGGTAGTTATGTCCTGTGAGATGCAGCTGAGGACACTGGTTTGTTTAGTTTAGAGAAAAGGCGGCTGACAGGAAACCTCATAGCTCTCTACAGCTTCCCAGGGAGGGGGACTGGGGGGGGGGGCA
>WBMY01008187.1:183000-256279 GCA_013397315.1 Donacobius atricapilla | reverse complement strand
CCGGTGCGGCCGCCGAGGGGGACACGGCGGCCGCCGCCGCCCTGTGTTACCCCCGCGCTGTGCCGGCACGGACGCGGTGCGGACCCGCCCGCCCTCCGCCCTAGCCAGCGGGATCGGTCACACGGCTTCTACCCCGCAGAGTTCACTGCTCGGTTGAATAAAATCAATGCTGACCGTCCCTGTCAGAAAATACTTTTTTTTTTTTTTCCTTCTTTAATTCTGTCGACATCACGCCCCTCCGTGCAGCTCGTTAGCTGGTAATGGCAGTGGAGGGTTTCACTTGGACTGACACTTTGCCTGGTTTTGGTTTCCAGAGGGGCGTTCTCCGTCGTGAGGAGGTGTATGAAAATCACCACAGGACAAGAGTATGCTGCCAAAATTATCAACACCAAAAAGCTTTCAGCTAGGGGTGAGTGTCTTTTAATCTGGTTTTTATGGTGCCTCCTTCCTGTTTCTTGAGTTCATGTGCTAAGCATTAGAAAATGATAAAAATAGCTGCATGTTTTTTTAACAGATTTTTTAATACAATTTTAATTATTATTTCGTTGGTTTGAATTTTTTCCTTGATGACTGTTTTTTTCCTATGTTAAATGTTTCATGGGTTGACTACACAGAAGTCAGAGGTTGCTGTAAAGCATTTCAGGAAAAAATGTTCAAAAACTAAAATGTAATACCATGTAGTCTCTTTATTTTGGAATCTAAATAATTTGTCAGAAGCATTTTGCAAGCTTCTTTTTTTCTGTTTGTTTGGTTTTTTTTCTGGGAGGATGGTCAATAATGTTTCCATTACAGATTTTATTTTAAGCATTATAGCTTCACTGATTTCCGTGTTCCCATTGCATTTAAACATGAACATTAAGGCCTATCTGACTACGAGTGAATAATGAGAAGTGTACTTTTACCTCAGATTAAACTTTTTTTGTGGGGAGAAAACTAGGATAAGGAAGAAAACCGCGGTATTTGAGCTAACAGTTGCGGGGAAAGTCACTCCGATGAAGTGGTGAGGAGTGTTACTGTTAGAAGGCTGCTGCCCAGCTGGTTCCTGCCCTGCCTGTGCTGAGTGTTTCCAGCAGCCTGTCATCGGCAGCGGCCGGGTTGTTACGGGACACTGTAGGTAAATACACACATGGTGTGGGCTGTTGTTGTGGCGAGGGAGCCTTGACGCTGCCTGTCGATTGCTCGTTAATTCCCGGCTGGAGCGCCTGTGTCCGGCTGTCAGGGCTCACCCGCCCTTGACGTTCCCCGTGGTTTTGTGCCAATTTATGACCAACTCGGGAGCGAGTGTCAGAGCCTAAAGGTGCTTGTGGCTGCCCTGCCTCTGGCCCAAAGGAATCACTGCAGGTAAATGGCAGCTTGAAGTCATTCAATTCAGACAAGACATTGCATAGGATCAAATGGCAACGTCTGGTAACATGCTGCTCTCTAATAAAGTGCTTTCAATTGTTGTTACTTGCGCAGATGAAAGTTGTGTGAAAATTTACTTTTCGCTGAATTTAAGTCTTCTCGCTCTCACTGGGAGATTATTTTTCCTTTATTTTTGAAAGGTTACTTGCATTAAAATTCTTTTTTGTCCAGTTACAGGCTTGAAGGTAGGTCAAGAAATTTGTAATACCTGGGATGTTTTCCTAAGTTTGCTTCAAACAGATTTTTTTACTATTTAGCACACGAATGTGATTGTTGAATTTCGATGCTTCAAGTAAACCATCACACTCCTTGTGATGTCCATGGGTCTGAGTAATTTCCAACGTGAGCAGCCATAACAAGGTCATCTCTGGGTTACTGGTGACAGGTGCTGAGCCCTGTGCAGTAGCCAGGTTTCCAACGTGCCCTGGGTTATGTGTGGTGGGGCAAACCCTGGAGTGCCAGGCTAAATGAGGGAAATTACCGCTTGGATTGCACTGCATTTCAAGCTGTCGTTTCTGTACTTTGTTCACACAGGACCAAGTTGGTCCTTGATGTGCCCTGTTAAGGAGTGGAGGCACATTTGGAAGAATTTGGCTCATAAAATGGAATGAGGCGAATTTCATGCAGATTTTTTGTGGATTCAACCCATAAAGGAAGGGGTTACCCTTCAGAGCTGAGCTGTGGAATACCCTTTCAGATCAGAACGCATGTGGTGCCTGTCCCTGAATGCAAGCAGTGCCTTTCTAGCTCTGAGTTTTCAGAGACCCCCAAAATAATTTCAGTATTTTATTTTTTTATTTGGGTTGTTTTTTGTGGAGGTTGTTTTGGGTTTTAGCACTTTGAAATCTATTAAGCAGTTTCTGAAGAGCAAGCTTCTTGGAGAAATCATTAGATTCTTCTGAGGCAATTCTTTAATTGTGGAAAGGTGCACTTGAATTGCACTTGTGATGCAAAAAAACTAAACATGAAAAAGCCTCAAACTGTGATGCTCTCTCCTGGATGATATTGGGGATGGAGTTTATAATTAAAGTGCTGCTTGTAGATCTAAGTTTTGTTCTGCTCCATCTGAACTGCTGTATGAAGAGGTAGCAGTTCACTTCCGTGTGTCAGACCTACTGAAATACCCATTCCAGTGTAAATCCTCGGGTCAGCTTCATCTGTGAGCAGAGTTAAGAGGAAATATGTCCTCTTGGCTTGGACATGCGTTCCTTGTCTAGTGCTTGCTGGCCCTGAAATCTTTCAAATAAAGTGTCAAATTTGGGCCTTTTTGCTTCCCACACTGGACAAGAGCAGTTTCAGTGTATGATACGGAGGAGTCGAGACTAAATGGAACTTGCTTAAAGTTGCTTTGAAGTTACAAATTATTGAAGTTGCTTCAGCCCAGTCAGACCAATAGTTGTCTTTTCTTCCCCTCTTCATCTCAGCCATAAATGTTACTGGAGGTTTTTCTGAATTCTTACTGTAGTAGTCTTTCTAAGTCTGGTCTGGTCACCAGCTAGTGCCAGTCAAGATGTTTTTCCCTCAGTTTCCTTGTGTAGTTACAGGGAAATTTCAGGCAAATTGCCTGTGTGCAGAGGCATGGGCTTTGCCTGGAACTTGGAGGGAAAAGGAAGCTGTGCCTCCTGCTCTAGCAGAAGGAACCTTGGTGCTTTCAAGTTGGTGGTCAGCTCCTTACAGAATTCCAAATCCACGATTTTCTGGTTTTAGTAGTAGAAGTTTTAAGTATTTGCAGTTTGAATCTCTTTCAGTATAGCAAAAGCACTTTAGCTTGTTATAATTACATATATTCTCTTTCTCAAGTATTCGAAAGGTGCTCTTCAGAGTTTTGATCTTGGTGTTTTCCAAGTCAGCTGGAGTCTGAGCTACTGGAATACCCACAGCTAGTTTTCTATCAATAGATTACATTCTTGCACAAGGTGATTATGCAGCTGGCTGTAAAAAAGGAAGGGCATAAAAAGGTGTGTTACCCTTCAAAAATGAAGTGCAGCAATGCGCACAGAAAACCAAGAATGGAGTGAAAAACTTGTGTTTGCTGGTTCTGTATGCTTTCATCTGACGAAGTCTTGGGGATTTTGTAGCTATTCAGTAAGGGCTTGGGCTTGTCTGTGTTGTTTTTCATGTGTAGAAAATCATGCAGATAAAAGTGAACTTCTGTGAGGTGACTTTACTTCTCCCCGTCTCTTCCAAATACCAGATAATGACCAGACTGTTTCATTTTGCCGTTATCTGTACATCTCTTTCCTTCTCTTTTCAGAGTCTTCTAGCTTTGATCCAAATTGATTTCACATAAACAGGCCCATTTTCTTAAAAGGTTCAGCCCTCATTTTCTGTGTTCCAAACCCGAACTTAGGGCCGAGGGCGGCAGGTGCGTGGCGCAGCCAGAGGGCCTGGAGCCGTGGTGCTCACCTGCGGGGGCTGCAAACGCCGCCCCGTAGGAGCGGCACCTCGCGGACTCACTGGGCTGGGGGAAGAGCGCTCCAGCGCCTCACGATCCCTGAAGTGATTTAAAATACACGAGGGAGATGAATGAAATGCAGAGCACAGCTCTTCGTGACACAGGGAGAAACATTTTTGATGTGTCACTAGGCTAACATTGCCTTGGGTCAGGTAGCTTGTGGCAGTCCGTGCCAGGTGTTGTACAGGAGGGCAAGCTCCAATAAGGCTTCAGTGCTCCACAGGAGGAGACAATAATTCTTCCTAATCTAGCTCAAGATGTTACTCTCTGGAGTACACCTTTACCTGTGCCAGTTCGTTACCACACATGTATTTTTAAAGCTAAACTCTGTTCTTACGTAGAGGTGATGTTACTCCAACACAGGTAGGACTGTCCTTCAAGGCATTCAGCTGTCAGTGAGGCAGATTCTACCTTTGTGAGGACAAGATTTAAGCTTGCCATTCTAGTGGGTTTCTTCCATGTCCTGCTGTAGTCTTGTTGCTCTGCTTAATTACTTGTCATGTTTTTCTCTAGGATGTGAGAAGGCTCACCTGCTAACATGCAGTCACCCTTTTTTACATTTGTGCTCAGCGTTTGTGTTCAGCTTAGTAATGGCATTCTTTTTGGCGCTGTACACTCATTTGAATATTTATCTGCAAGTATTTGTTTAATTGCAAATTACTGTAATTTAGCAGGTTACTGGTTCTGTGGAAATTGATTCCATTCAGACAGCTCAGGCTAGTAGGGAGGAGAAGAGCATTATCAAAAAAAAAAAAAAAAACACAAAACAAACACACAAAAAAACACCCCAAAAGGGATTTTTGGATAGGTGCTCTGTTTTGTGAAGGTTTGGAGCTTTTAATTCTGTTCTGGTTTTAGCATTTATCTGTTTTGGTGTTAGTGAAAACCTGAAGAGCTTTCAAATACCACTGAGAATGAGGACTTTGAAACACTGTGATGAGTGCTGGTTGGTAGTAATTTATTCTCACAGTTAAATTAGATTTGAAATGGAATGTCCTGGCAGTTCGTAGTTAAATTATTCATAACAAATGCTGTGTTGATTTCAATAATGTCACTTCTGGAGTTTTTGCAGGAGAGTTATTTACTCTCTCCATTGTGACCAGAATTTCTCTTAGAAGGGCGTGGAGAGTGAAAAGGTGTTTGCATCATCTGTCAGCTCAGTTTCAGCAAGCTCATTAGGGGAAGGGAGGGAAATGCATATGAAAGGGGATTATTGGGGATTTATTTGGCTCCTGGTCTCCAGCCATTTTCTGTCAGAAGTTACACATTTTGGCACTGATTCCTGCTCTTGTTCTGTGTGTTCTCTTCCTGCAAAGTGAAGCCTCAGCTGCACATTTGAACAGCTCCACTTGGGGGATTGTTTCTGTTGGAAGAGAAGGGAGAGCTTAAGATGCGGGAGAATCCCAAGGGACTGGCTTTCCTGAGCTTTGTGTCCTGGTACTGAAACGGGGATGGGCACTGTTCCTCCTGGTCTGAGCGAGCGTGTTGTGCTAAGTTCAGCTGGCACCTCTGAATGAAAGGTCTGGCTCAAACGCAAAAGGAAGGAAGTGAGCACCTCACAGTCAGCGCTCTGCCTTTATCCTAGGCTGGTTCTGTTTGTCTGCACGTACTACCACGCATGGAAAACATTGTTTTATGGGGTGTTTGTCGCTCGGGTCTGACCTCACTGACGGCCAGGGAGGAATACACTTGTTCCTGGAAGGACTGAGATTGGGCACTGACCAACCCCCCAGAAATCCAATTTCACAACCTGACTAAACAGTGGGATTGAAATGGGAAAATCCTGCCACGTGTAGGCATGTATTGATCCAAAGGCTAAACATTTATGCACCTTCTCAGGTTGTGATTAGCTACGTGAAGCCATCTCTGCTATATTTATTCACTCTTCTGTGATTCCACAGTCTGGTTTGGGGTTTGAATTTATCTTTTTTTTTTTTCTTCATGTATTTGGGGAACGTAAATGGGGATCTAAGAGACTGGAATAAAAGTCAGTGAGATATTTCGCTTTGCAAATATATGTACTGCCAAAGTAGTGCTTTCCATGTCTCTGTCCTTCGTTTGACCTCCTGAGAAATGTAGGCCAGGGTGTTGGATATGTCCAGCTTCCTCCTTTGTACACATATACTGCACATTTGTCAAACGCTTTGTGAGGATACTGGGGGGGTTTGGGAGATTGTGAGAAATACAACTTCCTCTGTGCTTTGAAAAAGGTTACTAGAGAACAAAACCCCAGCCTAACGGTGGCAGTTCCTCTGTTAAATTCATTATTAGAAATAGTTGTGCTTTGAATTTGGAAAAACATCTGCTCTGTTGTGGAGGGGCACAGGAGTCCCGCCTGTTTATTCCTTGGATGTATTGTGTACATCTCGGAGTGCATGTTTGTGCAAACTCCTCATCCGTTTAACCCTTGTACTGTAAGAAATGTCTTGTGTGTGGTATCAGGGAAGGCAGAGAATTTGTGTGGCACGGGGTTGGCGTTTTCTTCCAGGGGACAGTTGTGCTGTTACCCAGTGTCATTTTCTGGGTTGTTGTCAGCTTGTTCTGAAATCCGTTTTGAGTTGTTTGAGTCAGAGAACCCACTTTTAAACTTTGCAGCCCTCATAATTTCTGTGGCATCTGATCAGCTGCTGCTGGATGTATTCTGCTGTACTGAGGAGTTACTTAATTCCTCTCGACTCTGTTCCTCTAGATGCCAATGAACAGGAGCAGTAGCTGTCAGAAAAGCCAGGAGTGGCAACTTTCACAAATTTGCATGGGTGTCTTATCCCTGGTGGAGCTTCTTTTCTGATCCGGGGCCTCTTTAGTGGGAATTGAGTGGCCTAAATGGTGCTACAGCATATATTTGTTTTTCCTGATTAGGTGTTTCAGTCTAGAGAATGATAGGTAATGTGCTGAGCAAACTATTGCAGACATGTTTGTGCAGTTACTGGCTTCGATGGGTTCTATTTGGTAGACAGGAACTTTGCCTGGCTGCTGGTTTGAGGGAGTTTCTGTTACATGAATTCCTGGCCTTTTGTCAATACTTTTTAAATATTTCACGGGAAAATTTGAGAGCAAAACATGCAGGCTTAATTAAAAAAAAAAAAAATGAACAACCCAAACCTCTCAAAAGTAACAAAGTAGATTTTAATAATTAGAAATGCTGTGGATGTTTGCTGGTTGAGATGAGGCATTTTGTCTTGTGATGAGAGGCTTTTTAAAAAATTTTTAACCAGTAACCAAGAATTTATCACTGCTAAATGTATGAAGTTAAAATCCTGTTGATGCTTTCCAAGAGAGCTGTCTGGCATCCATAAGAGCAGAATTGGTTTAGGTTTGGCAGTCACTTTCCATTTGAATATAGAGTGTGCTTGTATGTATTCACAACTGGTTGTGGGCTTTCTTTTGCTCCGTGACAGCCCGGTCAGTCATTCTGGGCTGTCGGTGGGACAGCCTCTCCTGCTGTCCTGCGTGTGCTCTGGAGGGAATTGGCTCTTTGTGCTGTGCAGCAGTTTCCACTCTGCTGCTGGCACCACTGCGGGAGGCAGCGTTGTGGTCACCTGCTGCTGCTTGGAGAGCTTGACCTGAACCCATCTTTAGCCAGAGGTTATGATGTGCAGAATTGAAAACTTCACAATCTGTATTAGAAGAACGATTTCAAAGAAGGAACGATGTGAGTGCTGGCGTGAGCGAGCAGCTGCACGAATTTGGACAGATGTGTGCTGAGGAAAGCAGAGCTAGGGCAGTCGGCTCTGGCCGTGTGTGCGGTCTGCGGGCAGGTTGAGCCCTGCTGAGCGTCCCGGGAGCCCCTTGGCCTCCCGCTGGCCGTGCCCTCCCCGGGGAGAACAAATTCATTTGCCCAGGACTCCCGGCCCTCGCTGCGGCACACAGGCTCCAGGGAGCAGCGCACCCTGCCCAGCCGGGAGCTTCACCGAGCCCTGGTGCCAGCGCAAAGGGCAGCACGCCTCTGCTGTGCAGTTCCAGCACCTCAGCACGTGAGGGGCAGAGAAAAGCAAACTTGGAGCCTCGAAGCTCATATCTGTGGGCGGCAATTACTGCCTGTGTTTTCAGAACTTTGTTCCCGATGTAATTGTAGTTGGGAACTGCTTACTTGTAAATTTTCCGCAACGTGAATGCAAGTGTTGCAGCAGCAGTCACGTTGCATACTCATGTAGCTGCACAAACAGATGGGGTTCCTACATAAAATCCATATTTGACAATCTGATGGGATTTGCCAAGGCTTAGCTTTCATTTAAATGATAACCTCTTGGAGGGATAGGTTCGTGATTTAATGAGTCAGGAGAGGCCTTCAGGTTATTAGTGTTGCGCAGCAGTTTTCAAGCCAGTGCTTAGGTGGGATTTTGGTTTGGGAGACTTCTTGTAGGAATGGTTTTAATGGGCTGTTGCTCATTAGAATAAGTACTTGCCAAATTCAGAGATTTCTCTTGCAACCTTATTAATTTGGCCAACGTTACTCAGATGCTGCAGCAAGTGAAGATGTGTGTGCAGTTGTGACATGGTGTTACATGGACAGGCCGCTGCGGTGCTGCCTTGCAGGGAGGATTTGTTCTGTAGGGCAGATGACCTTAGTTCTCCCTCAGGGCAGCTTCAGGTACTGCTGAACTTTGATTACTAAAACACACTTAAAGACCTGCTTTACGCCTTTTTTCTTTTCATGGAAAGATGTCACTAACATCAAGTGTCTCCAAGAAGCCAGTAAGGATCAGTGCAGGAACCTTCAAAAACTACATTTTCCCATTATTTATTAAATGCTGTAGTTACAAAAATGAAAAGCTCGTCTTGGTGCTTGCTGTACTGAGTCTCCTGCTTCTAAAATAAAACCCCCTTGGGCGTAAGGAAGCTTCCTACTCCTTGCATTGCACAGCATGGATAGCTAGGAATTTGTGAATAGGACTGCACTGATAAATGCTCATGGGAGTGAATGCCTTGCTGGTCGTGGCATAAAACCCCTCCCCTTTCAGCAATTTTTAGTATCACTTCTCCAAATGGAGGAGGGGAAAAAAAAGGTTTCTGTCACTTTTTTGTATCTTTTTCCGGTGTTTTGATGATATTCATCACTGATACTCAGTAAATTTTTGCGTGTTAAAAACCTTTCTAGCTGCCCCTTCTTTCAGGCAAAGCCTCCTGGTGATCAATTAATGTGGGGTAGTGTAAGATTTACAGAGAGGCGCGTACTGGTGCTGGATGGAAGAGCTTCCAGAGCCCAGTGACACTGCTTTTTGTACCCATAGTACTCCACGGTCTTTCATGGCTGTTGCATTTTGTGGAGGGAAGGAAGAGGAAAAAGAGGTCGCTGGTTCCGTGCTCTGTGTGTGTGCATGCAGAGATGCTCTGGCCTGTGTGTGCCCAGCCAGCCTGTTTGCTGTAGGAAAGTGATCCATGCTGAACCATCTATTAGCGTGACTTTACTTGTAATGAGGGCAGGAATTGGTGTCTTTAAGTTTTTATTTATTTGCGTTAAACATGATGTATCTCTCTAAATGAAGTAATAAATTGCTTTCATTGCCGTGTTAATCAAAACATGTAATGAGATGAATTTTCCCAGAGCAGAAGTTGCTTCTGTCTGCTCCATCCGCTCCGCCTGGAGCTGTGTTTGGTATCGCAGATGTTGTGGGGACCAGGTCGGTGACACAGCTCAGCCTTGCAGACTCAGACTGGGAAGCTCAGTGTCTGAGATGCTTTGAGGAAACCCAGAAGAAGAGGACAAGGACTCACAAATCATGTGTGTTTCAAGTCTTTGATAGCTGCAGATTTTTTAAAGTTTCAAAGTAATGGAATTGAATATTCTGTCTGCATTTTTCGAAATAGTTATGTTCCTGTCACCATGTAAATCTGTTGTAACAGCTGTTACATCCCAACATTTAGACTCTTAAAAGTGCAAAATATTTGGGAAAACACGGATTTTTTTTTTGTCCTTTAAATAGGATTTATTCAACTCCATCTCTTTTAAATAGGGTTGATTCCTCTGCTGCAAACTGTTTTCTTGCTTAGATAGTTTTGAGGGATAAGGGTTGGTCCTCTACCAATACTCAAAGGGAAGTCAAGGTCAGAGTCACATTTTAGTCATCTGTGATCTGCTCTTTGTTACATGAAACAGGAAAACCAGGCCTGGTAAGACTGAACCCTTTCACTTCCAAATCACGTTTATCCACTGTCAGGCTTGTGCAGGGTGAGAGTACATCTGAGCATTTATCACCTGGAGCTGGCCTTCAGTGAAAATAAGGAAATGAAATTAAACTGTATTCAAGGTTAAGTTGAGTCCTTCAACTGAACAAATAATCTGATTCAGTAATCAAGCTCTATCTTAAAATTAACTGGGGAGGTGAGTGGGTTGGTTATTTTGGCTTTATTGAAGACAGAATTTAGTACTACCCTCTTTTACTTCAAAGACTTTTCTGATTTACAGCCCAAATTTAGTCGTGGACAGCATTTGTTGTCTGTGCCTGGGCTGTCCTTCAGAGAAGGCTTCATCTTTCATCAGTGCATTTATCAAGGACAATCTTATTCTCATTATTTTATGTGACAGCCATCTTCCCTTCGCTTCCTCCTGTATGACACACTTGCCATTATGGCCATTGTTCTTATGCATCCTGCAAACTAATTTACGTGTTTATACGTGGATGCTTGGAGTGGGGAATTGGAATTGACCAGAAAAAACAACCCTGGGGGAGGTCAGCTGAGTGTCTTTAGCATCACTGGTGTCCTCCTGGGAGGGGCTTGTCTGGTGAACTCCAGGGTTTATTTACAGGGTTTATTTATTTATTAATTTGGCTAGTTCTGAGGCTGCTACTGAAGGAACTCATGTAGTAACTGCACTTCAGCTTTGCCACTCATCACTAGGTTTCCTGTCAGCTCTTTTACCGCTTCTCTACCAATTTCAAAGCTAGTTTGGTCATCTCCATTTTTGCTCTTCCCCAGATGCCTCATTTTTGTTGTTTCTGCATCCCGAACATTGGAGCCTTGCAGGAGGCTTTGATCCCTGTCTGGAAGAATTCCCTGGAGTAGTGTTTCAGAGGACTCGCTGTACCCAAGCAGTAACTAATATGCAAAGCTGTAGGTAGCTGCAGGGCTTTTTGTAGAGTTTCTCAGCTAACTCATCTCGAGACCCAGGCCCATTTCTTTCCATCACAGCGATGTTGTGCAGTTCTTGACACAGTAGCTTTCTATAGCCTGCTGTTACTGTCGCCTCTGTGCAAGGTCCAGTGGAAACTGCTGTGAAAATAGCTCCATGAAACAAAGCTAAATTAGGAATAGTTTCTGTTGAGTGTTGACTTGTCTCTGCAACCACAGATGCTCATCTAGTCAACCAAACAGCGAAAGAAACAGAAAATTGTGCAAGTGCACTAAGAGCAGCATAGATCATTATTTAGAGTTCCATTGATTCACTCACTAAATAAACTGAAACACTTTCAAAATGCTACTAATTGTTGTTGACTGGTTCAGTCAATAAGATACAGTGTGGAAAATGCCTAACCAGCTCAATAGAGATTCTGAGGTTTGCTTTGCATGGCCTTTTTTTTTAATCTTGGAGATCCTTTTCCTTCATGTTTCTCGCACTGTAGCTTATCGGCAGCCGGCGTTTGGTAAAGCTGTGATAGCGGAGAGCAGAAACTCGCCGAGCAGGGAAGAGGCGCGAGCTGCGGGTGCCTTGAGCTGTGGTTGAGGTTTGTAGAGCTCTGTGAGGAAGCCGTGGCAGGTGCCAGTGACCCGTGTTGGCGGCAGCGCTCGGCTGCTGCTCATCCCAGGTTTGAACGCGGGGAAGGTGGTTTGGGTTTTCTTTCAACAGAAAAGTTCATTCTAAAGATACCAAGTCTCTACAGTCTGACCTTGGGGAGTTTACATAAAGCAGCAGTGGTTGGGTATTGAGCAATAACATGAAGGTGACAAGTAACATGCTGGGCTGTGCCAGCAGGTATGAGCACTCATGGGATCAGCATCTGGGTTTGCATCTGTCAGGTTCTCTTTCCTACAAAGAGAATAGAGTTTTTTATTAAAAATCACATGAAATAGGTTTTGGAATAAAATATTTTATTAGCAGCAAACAGGAAAGTTCCACATAAAGGCACATGCTTTGTCTGTTTGGCATAAACCTTTTTTAAAGATTGAGAAGTGTTTTTATGAAGGTGGAAGAAATGTATTTAAATTAGAGGAGTATTAAGTTTCTTACTCTTGTAAATACTTAGGTTGATAGGCTGATTTAACTTTTTAAACAGGAAGCATGTCCCTTGATGTTGATTTCACTGATCTTAATAATGAACAATGAAAAACTCATGCTACAGAGATTATAAACCAGAACAACACCAAGCTCCCTTATTTTTAGCAGTGTTCTGGTTGAGATTCTCCCCGCACCCTCTCTGACTCGCATCATCCTCTTTCAGAGGGAAGAAGGGAAGATCTCCACAAGGAGAGCAAGGTTCCCTTGTAGGACAGGTTACAAGTTGCAAGAGTTAGTTCTACAGGAAGGGGGAAATAAAAAAAGATAACAGCTTATTGGCAGTATTGAAATCCAAACTGGAGGTGTAAAATCTGTGGTAATTCAGAACTAGCACTGTCTCAGGCAGTAAATAACAGAATTCTGCAGTCATGCCAAGTTAATGCTTATATTGTCAGACTTGAACAGCAAACATCCATGGAACCAGATGTATATTCTTGACATCCCTTTAGTATTCACCAGACCATGCAAGTTCTAGATAAAAAATGGAATTATGGGAATGAGAACAGAACTATATAACTAATGCTATAATGGCATTCCTCTCAGACCTTAGTAACATGACGAATCTCAGATACCTGAAGTTCACCCATCTGCATCTGTATTTCGTAGCACAGAGTTAATGAATAATCTCAAAGGTGATTGGAAAAGCATTTTTTAAATTTCCCCTAAATTAGGTTATGTAAATGCAGTGTCAGAATGACATGTACAACACCTATCTGAATTACTTGAAGTGGCTCTGAAATAAGAGGTCAAAACCCAAATAACTGTCTTACTAAGCAGAGATTATCAGCTCCTTTGGCAATGTTACTACCAATATTAGCCAGAAATTTTTATAAAACCATGATAGGCAGCTATATCAATTGTCACTGTGAGTTTTGGGCACTCACAGACTAAATCTGCTCTGGACTCACATGCTCAGATGCACAAAAAACAGGAGTTTGCATTTGATGTTTATGTTTTTGAAGGATTCCCTACCCTTCCATGTTTTATAAAAAATGGATATTTTCTTTGCCCAGAAAAGAGGGTGTAAAGGAGCCATGCAAGAGCTGTGCGCATAGACTTGGTCTGAGAGCCTCTGCAGAGGATGTTTAAGCTCATGTGCTTTATTTTGCAGCACTGAGGAAATGGCACGCATGGGCAATAATTCTGTTCCACTGCTGTGCCTGGCCATGTTTAGTCTGTCCCTGTATCCTCAGCAGCGCCTAGACGGGTAGTAGAGGGATGTGCATGGTGTCCGTGTCTGTGCTGTTCACGTGTCCTTCTCGTGCACGCTTTCTCCCCCAGTTCTGTTAAGCTGCTAAAGAGCTCCTGCTTTGAGAAGCCTTGTTCTCAGCCTGATGCTTGGGATGGTTTCTAAAATAGACATCCGAGTGGCAAAAGGGTGGGTCTGTTGGGCTTGTTTTGTTTTTTGGTGGGTTTTGTCTGTTTCTCTTTCGCAATTGCTACATCCGTCTCTGAGATGGGGCTCTCATCACCTCAACACAAGGTCATCTGCTTTAAACTGTCTCTTTCACATTGTCCCTTTTGCTTGAAACGTGCTTGTTTGTCTTTTCTGGGTTATGTGAATGCTCAGTGGAAAGAAAAAAAGTTCTTGTTGTTAAAACGCTAGAAAATCCTCTTTTAAAACACATACTGTTTTGTATTGAATGTGTTTAGGTTTTGGATGTATTCAGTTGTGGCATACATTTTGACCAAAATATTTTAAGCATTTAAGTTATTTTTGGAGGTCACTCATTTTCATGGTAACGTTTACCCACTCCTCCCAGAAATCCATTCTGCTTCAGTTTTAGTTCAGCTTTCTGGATTTCAGTTATAACCTATCTATAATGATGTAAAAATAATATGTGGGATGCCAGCTGGGGTCTCTTGATGTAACAGGGACTCATTGTCTGAGCATGGACTCCCTGCCAGGTAGAGCAGAGGAGGAGAACCAGCATTGGCATGGCAGAGAGAGTTTCGTGGGGCTAGCAAGAGAGAAGGCTTCACGATTATTTTAAAGGATCAAAAACTGGAAGGCCAGAAACCTGATTATCCTATGGGGAAAGTGTGATGACTTTTTAACCTAGTTTTTATTGGCAGTTTTGCCTTATCAAGAAATGAAAATAATATCCTGGCATCCCATAATCCTGTCCCTCTAGCATAAGAGCTGAAGGAGAAGTGTTTGCTGCTAAGAGAGTATTCAGTAGTAAACCATAAAGGTGTAGCTTGGTCTTGCATCAAGATATCAAGCAGAGTAAGACTTGCAGTGCAGTTAACTTCTAATTGCCTATTTACAAGGATGCATTTACCTTATGAATGTGGGAAGACTCTTCATATTTTCATGGGACTTTCTATGGAACAGCTGAATAAAATGCTCTGCCGCTGCTTTAGCCCGTGTCTCATTAAATACATTGATATTCTGTGGGGGATTGTTGAGTGACAAGCATTGCAAATGTGCTTGAAGTTTTCCTTAATGACTAAGCTTTCTTGCCTAATATAAAAATGAGCGGCTGCGCAGGAGTGAGCAATGTTGTCAAACCTGTCATCAAGTTCTCAGAGTTGGTTGGAGTGCTTGTAATGTTCTTCCTTGAATTGACTTGGAAATTGGCAAAGGTTGCTAATAAAAGGGGAAAAGCAATTTTTAAACACGGTGGGAAAGTTTAGCTTTATAGTTAACTGTGCAAAGGCCTCAATAATTAGCTGTGGTTCTTTTGCTTGCTTTCATCAGCTTGGGTTTTTAATCTTTTATTTTCAGTAGGATGAAATAACTTATTGGGGAATCTGCAGCCCTTTGACAGTGTTTGTAGGTTGGAAAAAAAAAAAGTAAAAAATCATCTTTTCATTTAATGGGTATGCATCTGTTGTCATTATCTGAATGTCACTGGTTTTCCTATTGTCAACAAAAGAAAAAAAAACCCTACCCTTACTGCTAAAGAGGTCTAAAATGAAAGCTTTCAGGGTCTTGAGAAGTGACAAATCATTCTAACAGTTTGGTGATAGCAGGTTGAAAATGACAAATAATTCAGAAACTGTAGTTCCGTCTTCCTCTGCTGCAGAGGTGGTAGTTAGAAAGCTGAAGAGTGCCCACATTGGTAAGAACTGCTTTTAATGCCCTCAAAATCATCCAGAGCAAAATGCTGTGAAGCTTTGGGAGCATGGTAAGGTGAGGATCTGAGAAGAATCCACAATGAACTCTCCTCTATCTGATCGTCACATTCTAAGCCTCAGCCTCATCCCCATCCCCTGTGTCTGTCAGAGCCGAAGGGAGGGCAGTACTTGTGTCCTGTGGTGACAGGTCCCTGCTGCATTTGTCACCAGTGGCAGGACCAACACTTGGTACTGCCTTTGTCTTGTGCCCTTGTGTGATCAGAATGGGACATCATTCCTCCTCTGAACTGTGTGTTCTGATTCATCATCTCTACAGCATCAACTTTATAGAGCAACTTGGGAACTGCAGTGCTAAGGACAGATGGGGAGGCAATGCCATTGAAATGGCACATGTCTCTCGCACCCTCTGCCCAAGAAATTGCAATAAAAGACCAAGGGTTTCCTTTAACTTTTGATTTCTGGGGTTGTTTTTTTTTTTGTTTTTTTTTTTAGGCAATAGCATGTTATCTTTTTCACTCTTGAGTATTTCTGCCGTGACTCGCCTTGAACATCAGGAGCCAAAGAATTGCCCCTGGGAAAGTGATAAAAATTTACGGCATAGAGGGCTGAATTGAGTTGTCTTTTGTCTTTGAAAAAATGAGCAAATGATTGAAATGGTGTCAGTAATTCTGTGTAGGTGCTGATAATGCTGCATCCTGTGTTAAAGAAACCAAGCATGGGATTCTCAGGGTGATCTCCTTCACCAGCTTGGCTGAATCCAAGGAGAGTTTAAACTGGTCAGAACATGAGGGTGAAACCTGCACTGTCATTTTGACAGGTGGCAGTCTGTAAAATAGCAATTTCCATCCCTCTCGAAAAGCTTGGCTGTAGCTGTGACAATTACCTGTGTGTTTTCTGATGTGGGAAGATGTTACGCAGCAAGTGACCCTGGAAGTAGTGTCAGGGCTTTATCCCTGAGCACTGGAGCCCAAGGGAAAATTGCAGAGCGTGTCAAACACTGGATGTCTGTGCTGTGATGCTGCCACTCAGCCAGGCAGTGTCGAGCTTGATGGGGCACCGTGAGCTGTCCTGGGCCTTCGTAGTGATCCGAGCAAGGGCTGTGGGGAGAGCTTTCGGAGCTGTTTGTCTGCCTTGCGGGGGCTGTGTGTGTGAGCACAGCTCTAGGAGCGCTCCTGGCAGAAAGGCCGTGGCTGGTCCAGCCCCTGTGTGAGAGCTGTCAAACAGCACTGCGCTGTGCTTCCATGAGGCAGTAGCTGCTGGGAAGGTTTTGCTTGGACTCTGTACCCACTCCATACACGTACTTATAAGGCAGCTGATTTTTCCTTGGAGAGAACTTTTTGCCAGTGTAAGCTCTCTTTTTATCAGGGATGTTCTTCGATTAAATCTCAGATTTCTGCTTCTTTAGTGTAAATCACGCTGCTCTCTTAGGTGGAAAATTTTGGGTTGGGTTTATGTTGTTTTATTGTTGAGGTCATGTTGGTAGATTTGAAATTCAAGATCTGATTTATTTTATGTATTAAGGCAATTTTAAATAATTGTCCCGAGTGACAGTTTTCCACAAAGAATCTGGTTTATATCCAACCACAAATTACTATACACTTGCTACTTCTTGAACTGTATTGAGGTTTAGATTTTTGGAGTATTTGCTACCAGGCTATTTGATTAATGATTTGTGCACAGCATTCCAATTAGGAACTGTAATTTTCAAGTAAAGAACCAGAGCTAATTTATTCCCATCTCTAGAAGACTCATAATAGAGACATCTCCTGTATCAAATGGGATGGTTGGTAGTGGCTTGGGAAGAAGGGTTACTTTGAAATAAAGATACACCCTGTCGTTTTAGCCCTCACTTCAGTGGTAGTACTTCTACTGTTAGTGAAATTTGGTATTGCATAATGTTAAAAATCAAATTGCAGGGGCCTGAAACTGCCACTTAGGAAGCTTTATATCCTGATTCAACATGATAATTATGTAACTTGTAGCCTGTGAATAACCCATGGCTCTGGACGTACCTTAAGTCTGTTAAATGATGATTTCAAATCCATTTCTAACTCAGAACAGGGCTCTTCTTGCTTTGCTGGGTGATGGTCTGGTTCTTCTCCAACCCCTGTGTGCTGGCGGCGCAGGTGATCAGTGCATGCCATGGACTGGGCAGACAAAGCCACTTAGTGCCTTGGCTAATCTGAAGTGTGACATTTTATGTATCTGTGCCTCTCTATAGCTCAGGGATCAGTTACTGGGCTAATTTAGACATCATGGTTGTTACTTGTGTTTACCATAGAAATCCAGAGGCAAGGAAAGTCAGAATGTCTTGCTTTGAATTAGCACTGCTGAGTTTTAAGGACAGGCAGAAGGGAAATGTAGGCTTCTGCTTTCCTCTAAGGTGTTTGGGAGCCAACTGGTTAAAAAGTATTTTTATCTTAGAAATGAGCTACTACTAGTGTCAAATGCTGTGTAACCTGCATTACTTTATTTTCATATGCCACAATAAAACATTATTTAAGCAGAATCATTTTTATGCTGGTAGTTGATTGAAAGTAGCTGAGAGCAATATTTGACATCTTAAGACTCAGGATGAAAATGCTTTGATCATTATTAAAACCTCTGTGGAAAAGTCTGGAGAAATTGATGCTGGCAATATTAAGGGGTTTTTTTTTACAGGTGGGAAGGGTGATGAAAGGTGAAAGGCTGTTGAGCTTTTAATTCTTATTTGGTTAAGTTTTGGAATAGTTTATTTAAAATGACTGTTGGATCCTATGATCATAAAGCCTCTCCAGTGTTCTTGAAGTGATACAATTTCTGGCAGAATTTTTCTTGAGGTGGGGAATAATGTACAGCCTAACTGCTGCAAAATACTTGTTGGAGCAAGGAGCTGTGCTTCTGCCTGGGATGCTGAGTTTGTGCAGGGAGATGTGGAAGGGCTGCAGCTGCTGGTGGTGAAGGACGTGTCCTGCAGAGAGGGCCAAACTGAGCTCCTGTTCATGAGTGTCTGACCCAGGGTTCCTGCCACGGCTCCAGTGCTCACAGCTACCGCTGCGTGTGCCACGTGTTCCCTGGGAGATACAGGCCTTGGACTGCCTCTTCACCTTTCCCGGTGTCTGTGCGTGTTCCTGGCGGGATTATCTCTGTCTGCTAAGCTCCTTAGCTGCTCTGCACAGGCCTTCTCCTTCACAGCTCGGCCCTCGAGATATTTATAGGCACGGCATTAACAAGGCAGACCTTCTTCTTACAGGGCTGAGGTGGGCTGTGGTGTGGTATGGTATGGGCTCCTGCAGGCTTGTTTGCTAAGGAAATTCAGCTGTTCAGTCTTTACCTTGTGGAAGGAGTTCCTTTAGAATTGCATTCAGAAGGAACGTTTGTTTCTTGTGAGCAGTGGCCCTCAGGGCTTTTTTCACCCCTCTTCCTACGTTTCTACAGTCTACACAGGACAGAGGTGGCTTGGGAACATGCAACAGAAGAAAAGAGCAAATAGAGGAGGCGAGGTTGGAGAGAGAGCGTGTTTTTTTTCACTTACATGTTGGAAAGCTGTGAAGCCATAGTAGCTGTTTCTCTTTACTTAGGACACTTTGCCGTGACACTATGGAATCAACCTTCAAGGGATAGAAAATGGCCTTGTGCTGCGCAGAATTACTCACAGGAAGCCGTTCATTCTAGGAGGCAGACTGTAACTGGAAAGGATGTTTTTCTGCTGTAATTACCTGGCATATGTTTATATATATCATCTCTTCACAAGAGACGCTTTGAAAAAATGGCCGTGCGTTCAAGCTAGGCCTTTCAAATGATCAGGGAAAAGCACATGGAAAAGATAACAACCATCTCTGAAAAGGCTGCCTAACTGAAATGCAGAAACTGTCACTTTTCATGGAAAAGTCTCCCTCATGTAGCTTATGGTCATTTCTTCATGAAATATTCAGGCTACTTTTCTTTCCACGCTTAAGTGTGCCTGTAAGCTATCATTAGTTACTGCACGCTTGTACAAATCTGTGGGGAACCTTCTTCAGCTGTTATTTCCGTGCTTAACCTCTTCTTAAAGAACTCACTAAGCTGTTAATATTAGGCTGCTTTAAATAAGGGTTTCCTAACTGCTCTTACCTTTCTGGCAAAACTAGGAAACAAATCTTGTCTGTTTGCCCAAAGCAAAAACATTATTGCTGCTGAAATAGGTTTAAAAGCATTAATGTAAGAAAGGCTTCAGTGGTGCCTGGTAAATCATTTCATGGGCTTTTACACTTTACAGTATGCAGATTGTTTATGAAGCTTTTGGCTGTCCAGGAAGCAGCCTTCATCTCAGTTATTTCTCTTAGAATGACAGAACATCACTGGGTAATAGAATCATTTCTGAGAATGACTTGTGAATTTGGATAAAATAATTCTGTGTGGTTTATACTTGTAAATGAGTATCTCTGGACAAGTACTTTGCTAACGTCATAAAGTTTGACATGGTTCAGACAGAAAAGGTTATTTGGGGATAATTAGGTTAAATAGAATCTTTTTCTGAACTCGTCAAGATGTGAAGAGATTCAAAAAGCTTTGAATATTTCAAAAGTGCGATGAAATGTGCTGAGCAAGCTCTTCTGTTGTGGAGGGGGAAGAAAGGGGTTCCTCTTTGCTGGAGGGGAAAAAAAGAAACCCAGAATTGCAACCCAGAAACTAAGGGTTCTTTTAGAGATACAGCGACAATGGAGGAACTTGCTCAAGACACTCAGATGTCTTTTGCCCACACTGTGAATCAAAACCTTTATGAAGTGCTCTCAGAGGAAGGTGAATGGGAAGCACTGTGGTTGTCACGAACCGTGGAGGAACTGAAGATGCTTCTGGGGAGAAACCTTCTTTTCTGTCCAGACAGAATGAGGTCTTGACCCCTTTTACACTTGCTGCTGTATTTTTGGATTAATATTCTTCTGGCTATGAAAGAAAAAATGTTACTTAGCCTGAAGGAACTGAATAATATTTCTGCCAAGGCTGTCCTTCATTCCAAGCTAGTGATTACCTTCCCTCCCTTCCCCTTGGACAGGTTGTGTTTATAGGTCATAAAGAAGCACCAGCCATATATAAAACAAACTTAGTGAGCAGAGGAGTAATACGTGATTCAATCTTTATATTGAAAGGTATGTCAATACTTTTAAATGTTCAGTGTAAGTATCTAACTATGTGATTCTGATATCCAGATATGGAACATTGCCCCTGTATTCACTATAGCTGAATGATTGATGGGGCTTTGTAGGCTTCTCCTTTTTTACAGGTTGTCTACCAGAAATTTTCTTTTTTTAATTTGAATAAATTAAATTTACATTCCTGAGGCATTTTTATCCTACTGCTACCACATGCATTCAGTGCTAGCAACTGTTCAACAGCTAGCAACCGGATTGGTGAGATCATCTGATTATTAGAAAATAAGTGAGTAACAGAGGTCCTTCCAGTTTAGGGGTGGGTTGGGTTTGTTGGATTTTTTTCCTTTTAGGTGCATGTTCATGATGTGCTTTTCAACAAAGTTGCCTTAGCAAGTCTTCCGGCCTTCATGAGAGTGCTCCTCGGCATGTTCCCTTGACTGGCTGCTCACTGATGTGCTCATCTCTGGAGCCATCTGAAGAGCCAGGGAGAACGTGAGTTGGGCACAGCTTTGCTGAGCAAAGGTTCACTTGCTCTTTAGGACACTTTTGGTTGGCAGCTTTTGAACGCTTTCTCACCAGCATGAGGTCCTTCATGTTTCAACCTGGTGTGAATCCTGGGGTGACATCCAAGTTCCAATCCAGTACTTTCGTTACTTGAGTTGTCTTCCATTGAGTCCAGATTTGAAGTGTTAGTTTTTGATACTGTTTTCTTCTCTCTCATATCCCTCCCTGGCTCCCTCCCTTCACTCTTCATCTCCCATTTGGAGAGAGGGTGACACCTGTCACCCTTAATGGGCTGTCAGAAGGGATTGGGAAGCCCATGGAGTATCATTTCCAAAAGCTGGTGTAGCTGATAAAACATCTGCAGCAGGAACTGTCGGGGTGCTTTTGGGCTGCCAAGGCCAGAGTTAGACTTGCCCAGTGCACGGAAAGCCAAATGTGGCCGTTCTGTCATCATCCTTTGGAGCCCCTGGTGTGCTGCAGCCTCAGTTCACAAATAACCAGACACTGCTCGGAAATTTTTACACTAATGGATGTGTGGTGGTGAATTGCCATCAGAATACAGGTTTTATTTTTACCCGATAGAATTCAGATTTTGGTTTCATATTTTGGGAATTGTTAGAAAAGAAAGGAGCAAAAATTCGTTGTTATTGATCAGTGGACAATTTTGTTCAGTCTGGAATCACTCCTGCATCCCATTAAACCTTTTGAACTGTCTAATTTGATCTATCAGCAGAAATATTGACACATGACCCTTAACTGCAGATATGTTAAATTGATATATGAGTGGGTAATTAAAAATATATCTTGAAATAGAATTATAATCTTCATTGTATCCAGCCCATTAAGCAAACTCTCAGACTGTAGCTTGGAATTCTCTACAGGGAGAAATTGGAAATTCAAAATTTTGAGGTATTTCAGTAGTGATGAAAATAAAAGTGAGGCTAGGGGGGTAGAAGATGGGGTTACAAAAGATGAGCATGTTTCAGTTACACACGCTTATTGCAGTATAAGTGAAGGGCTGAAGTTAAAATCTTTGAGAGGTGGTTGATATCTCACATTATTATCCTCTAAACAAATACTTCCGAGGGGAGGAAGAATTATTTTTAATGTTACACTTGAACCATGAAACAATGCGTTAACATCACTGAGGCACTGCACCTGGCTGGTAGCTTGGGTGTCCTTCTGCATGCTGAGCTCTGTAGCTCGCTCAGGATGTTTCAAGGCTTTGACTAACTCCCTGATCCTTCTGGGTCCCTCCCAACACAAGATATTCTAGGAATTCACTGTAGTCTTTTACGAAAGGCAAGAGAAAATGTGGTGATGAGCTCTGTGGTCTGCTCTGTGGCACTGATAAGTTGGTGCCGTGGGTTCCTGTTAAAGCAACCAAACCCCAGTTCCTGCCCTGCTGCCCTGAGCTTTCCTGGTGCGCTATAAATGGAGATGGGGCCTGGGAAGGGACGGCTCCGATGTGTGCTTGGCCCTGCACAGCATGGGCGAGTCACATCGGCTCCAGCTGCTTCCCTTTGCATCTGCCAGTGGATTCCTGCAGTGCAGGAGCTTGGATTGGTCTGGGGAGCCGTGTTCCTTCTCCTCTGAAAAACCTGCAGTACGGCTGCAGAGGGAAATCTCGTCCCGCTGTAGGGTTTTCTTGTCGTCTTCATTTCTGTCTTCCCTCTTTGACAGAACAACAAAGCCTGATATGCCAAGCTTAAAACTATTTGAGGATTTGACCCATTGATCTTGTGTTCTGCTGAGTTAGAATGAACAATTAATTGGTGGTAGAAACCTGCTGAACTTCCAGTTGCTTAACAACATCAAAGCAAACAATACTGCCATGTGTTGTCTCTGAGCTCGTTTGTATTTCAAATAGCTGTGAGCATGTCAAGTGGGGACATGAATGAAGCACTGTCCGGGTGAGTTACTTGCAGAATTAAATCGATGTGAATTTAAAGTACTCATTTGTTTCATATGATGATGTTGCATGGTGCAGAGCTGGTAATTTGGAGGTTTTGCAGCTGTTTCACTTACGCAGGGATCTAAAGGGCAGCTCGTGTTGCTTTGCGGTAGTCTCCTGGTTTTGTGCTGCAAACATCAGATGCGATGCTAAAAACACTGGCACAGTGCCAAGGGTGCCTGAACTTGCCCATTTTGGGGAGTCTCCTGATAGGGTGGGAATGGTGAAGAAAACAAATGTTTAACAATGTCTAGTTACATACCTACTTTACAGTCAGCTGGCGTTGTGTAATCAAGCCACGGGTCAGTGGGCTTCCTCAGGCAGGAGTATTAATGCTGTAAATAAGGCAAATACTGACTGGGGCAGGGCGTTTAGTGGGTTACAGACCATGGTTTTGCATGAGGGCTGCCGGATTAACCAAAACCTTGACGTTACATTGTTTACATGAAGGAAAACATATCATCATAGAAACATTAGTGTATTGTGCATGGCTGAAAGCATTCGCAAGAATTCAAATTTCAGTGCTGGAGTTGATTCCCTCCCTTATCTCTGAACTGCTGCATGCAAAGGTAATGCAGTTTCCGTATTGCAGCTTGAACCCAGTTGTGTACAGGAATGAGCTGCAGACATGCTCCTTAGTGTCCAGTTGCTCTTTTGGCTTCCAATAACACTGGTTAGCTTGGTGGAAACAAAATTATGACCCTCCAAAACAATAACCATAAAAATTCCTGAAGTTATTACCTCATAAAATAGTTGAGGAAAATAATTTCATGGTCTTGGAAGTCATAAGTGTTTCAACTCTGCTGTTTAGATGGAGTAAATGAGCCCAGAGAATCAAATATTGACAAAGAGTATTTAAGACCTTAGTTCTACTGGAGTGTGCACACAAGAGTATTTAAGTGAGTAAGAATGTGAGCAAAGATGGGTTAGTTCTGTGGAACTTGGACATGTGGTTGTATGTGGAAGTTCAGAACTGCATGGGAATGGTCAGGTGAGCTGAGCAGACTTGAACAGCAGGAGGACTTCAGCTTGGGACCAGTTTATTCTTGGATTCATTACTCTGGACAGAGAAAAGAATAGGAATTTACTCAATTTACCGAGTTACATAGCATTTCTTTCCTTTTGGATCCAGGATTCCTTACCTGAAAGCAGATCAGAATATTATTCTGCTAGTTGCCCAAGTAGATTTAATCCAAATAACAAATAATTGTTTTTAATTCTCCCATTAGCTCATGTTAGTGATCACAGCGATTAACTTTTCAAGTAGCCTGAAAGCATCCTCAGATAATGCAAAGAGGATCAGTAGTGTTATTTTTTTCCTGTGGGGGTTAAAGAGGGCTTCCCAAAGGGCAGGCAGCTCCTGGGCCCTTTGCAGTTAATACAGGTAGCAGCTCCGGCTTGTGCTCAGCTCCCCTTCTGCAGACGTTGCTGCTGTGTGGCAAACAAAGCTTCCTGGACCTTTTCCTAAGGGGTGAAAGGAATGCAGAGCAGGCAGAGCACGGCTGCTTCAGGCCAAGCCTTGTGTGCAGTCAGAACAGCGGATCTTTCATGCAGTGAGAAGTGAGAGCTTTTTATGACTCTCTGTGGCTTTTGTCTGGAAAATGTCAGTGTGTTGGATGCTGCTTGGCCTGGCTCTGCTCAGAATTCCCTTTGCACATTCTGCTTTCCATGGGCTTGGTCTGCAGAGGGGGTCGGTGCCAGCGCGGCACTGCACTTGGCTCTATCGTGCTTTTGTTAGCAGAGAAGGTCATCTTTGATCTGTAGCTGCTTCTCTTTGCAGCTCCTAGGAGTGGTTTTCCCTCATCCCTGTCGAGCAGTTCATTTTTCAGATTTTTAGAGATAATGTTGGATGGCATCAGAGAAAACAGTCCCATCTTCTGTACCAGTGCTTCCAGGTATAAATAGCAGAGTGGCTGTTGATAATTTATAGCTGATGGCTGTGCCAGTTTGCTCTTTAATCTCTTTCTCACACCTCTGATAGATAACTTATGTCACACTGCCTCTTGTAAGGGAACTTTTTAACAGATGCTATGAATTAACAATATTTAGTAGTGGAATTACTGATGTTTCAAGATGTGTCATTCCTGAGGCAATCCAGAGCAGTTGTTTTCCCCTCTCTTTCCTAACTGAAGTTGATAAATTACTGAAAGAGATGGTGTTACTTCAGTGAAGTGACAACATGCAAGGTGTGCTCAGCAATTCACATGCTGAAATGTCGTTTCATATTTCAACTTCAGACCTTCAGGTCACACCTGGCTGTAAATTTGCTGTTGGTGTTACATTTTTTTTTTTGAGAAAATGCTTTGTAGTTGAAAATGTGACACAGGAAGTTTCTGCTTTCTGCTAATCTCTTATTGTGCAAGGCAGCTGACATCAGTTCTGTACATCTGAAAGAGGTGATGTCTGTCAGGTGATGTGCTCTGACTCTTGGTGCCGTGGTGTTAGGAGTCAGATGTGGAGGATCTGAAGAATGGATCCCTTCCTCTTCCTTACTGGCAAAAAGCTGAGATCATCCTGGTTGCAAATGCTGCAAACTACCTTCTCTTCCTTCCGATGAGGTATGGGAAGAGAGGCAGAGGAAGCTGTGCAAAGGCAATGACACCTAGAGGAGCAGCATGAGTAAAAATCTTTGAGAAACACTAGCATGATAACTCCGAGGTGTGACAGCGCCCTTGGAGAGGGTGGTAGTTGCAGAATTAATACACCTGAGAATTTAACTGGGTTTGATGCCACAGCATTACAAATCTAATTTACTGTACATTTACTGAAAGGAATCAAGCACCTAATATTGAAGTCATTCAGCATCCTGGTGAAGGAATGCTGTCAGGCATTTGCATTAGTCTATAAATAACAGTTGGATTTGATTGCTTAGAGTTGATCATTAATCTCTTAGGAGACCTGTGGGACTTCTTTTGTCAACTGTCTTCTGAGCTCACCAGTCATACCAAACTAGAAATGTGTTTAGCCATTAGCTGTTGTTTTATTAGAAACAATGTTTTCAGATCAAGTTCAGTCTGAAGCCTAAGAAGTTTTCATTTAAGGCCTGACTTCTCAAAATCTTCCCAGTTGCCTCTCCCCTAATATTGAAACACATTCCTGAACATCCATGTAGGTGCTTTCCCCACATGATTAAACTCAGTTATGCAGAATTCCCAGTGACAGAGGCAAAGATCTGTGCCGGTCTCTGCGCCTTTGGCTAATATCTGGATACCACTGTTGATGTGAGGGATTGATGTGTTGACTGTGATGGAAACTGAGGTTGTTTCTGCACTCTAACTGGCTTCAGGAATTTCTAAGGTCTGTCTGGTTTTATAACTGTTACGTAGCCACGTGTAGCAGCATGGCAGGGAGAAGTTCAGCGGGGCAGGGAAACCTCTCCCTTCATTCAGCCATGCAGCCCCATTGGAGCTGCTGGAGACATGCAGAACGCAGAACTCCTGCTCTTGCTTCTTGGAGATGGTGCGTGGGGAAGCCGGTCTTTCTGCAGTTCTTCAGGCAGATGTGCTTTGTCTTACAAAGACAAAGTTAGCCGGGGAAAGCCCCTCCGGGAGAGGGCCCCCATATCCTCCCCGGTGTGTGTCAGTAGGGCTGGGGCGCAGGTGGTGCGTGGGTCCAGGGCAGTGCAGGAAGTTTACCCTGCAGCCGTGTGGAGCGCAGTTCTCGGGAAGGGAAGGGCAGGGGAGAGCGGCCGGCTCCGGCAGCTGTGAGGCGTCGGAGCGCAGTGAGGCACAGCCCTGTGATGTGCCTGGTTTCCCGGTCGTGTTTGCTCTGCGCTCCTGAGCACACGTGGGGCCTGGAGCCGGCCCGCCGTGCCCGCCTTTGTCTGGGCAGTGCTGCGGGTGCCCGGGCTGGCTTGACGTGCTCAGCTGGGCGCGAGGTGTCACTTAGTGATTGCAGACCGCTGCGAGCGGGCCTTCAAGTGGGGAATCGAAAGGGGTTGCACTGAGAATCACATCTCTGTGGAGCTCATCTCACCTTGCAGTACTTCCAACGTGAAAGAATAGCTGTTCTTAGTGGTTCACCACGTAGGGAAATGTGGGGTTCGTAACTCACTCTGAGCACGTCTGAGGGTGGTGAGGGTAATTTGATTAGTATTAGTCGGATTTGAATGTGGCACGTTAATCAAGAATGCTATTTCAAGGGGCAGGTCATGCCTCTCTGATGCTTTTCACTCCTGCTTTTACTGCAGGGAATTATGTTCAAAATTTTTACTCTGATTTCTTATGTGCATCAGCAGTGGCCTGATTCCTTGCATTGTAAGGAGGCAGTTGCACAGAGAGTGTTCTTGGCAGACAGAAATAAAATTAAAGGCCCAGTCTTGTTCACCGAAGTGTTGTTGGTAGTAATGCAATTTGTTTTTTGAGTTCTAGGACGAGATCACTTTTCAACAAAATGTTAATTTAGTAATAAAGTCTATGTGAATATAAGGCATTGCAAGTTATTTTGTCCCATTTCTTATATAAGCTCTTCTAGAAGCAGATCAAAGTAATTAAATGTGCCTCATCTCTGTTAGTATGCTGCCAATGGGATGCTATCCTGGTTATACTCAACCCGGGTAATACTGGCTTGGATGCCTCATTTCTGGCATTTATTGTTTCAGAAGGAGTGGGTGTTAGGTTTCAAAGATGGCTTGCAAAGTATCTAAATGGCCTCAAATAGAGTAAAATGGAGTAAAAGAGCGTTCTAGAGTAAAATGGCCAACCCAAGGAGGTATGATGGCTCAGTGCCCTGGGTGCTTTGCCTGCCCCGCCATCTCTGGCACTGGTCTCTGCCTGGCTGCTCGAAGGCAGCAGTTTCCAGCTCAGCAAGCACTGCCCATGCATCTCCCTTGATTCTTTTTTAGTGGCATCTGCTTGATTCTTCAAGCTCTGAGTCCTTACAAGTCCTACTGAAGTATTCCAGTGCTGCTGTTTTAGCCTTCTAGTCTATTAAAATGTCCCCGTGGGTATATACTGCAAACATAAGCCTCATTAGCACATTTCTGTTTTTCTTTTTGACAAAGTGATTACACATTTAAGAAGTTTGTTACTCGCTCCAAGCTGCTAATTTTCCTAAGTTATTGAAGATACTGAGTTGACAAAAATAAACGTCTCTTAAATCCTAAACAAGTTGCCAGAACTTCACATGGTGGGTGGCAGCTTCTTAAAACACTTCTGCCTTACACCTGAAGCTGTAAAATAGCACTTTGCAAGAGCTCAGCTTTGGAATTCAGGCATGTAAATCAGTGGAGTTGGGAAATATTGTATTTTGTTGCAGAATTGACACGTTCCTGAGTACTGCAGTCAGATGCTTTCAGTATGGGAACTCCAGTGTTAAGAGTGGTGTGGTCTTATTTATATATTCCAAAAGTTACTGCTTAGGGAAAGGCATTTATTTGATTGTAGAACAATGAAAAGGTATGAAAGAAATGACACAGTACTACCAAAACTGCATTTATGTCAGCATTGCGAAAAATGCAACGTGAATTAAAGTATTTTTTAAAGAACCACTTAATGTGGTTGTAGTAGTTTGTGTCATTGAAATGTTTTGGCTTTGCAGCTGTTCCTTCTAAACCTTAAGTTTTTGCTTGAGTTTTTATAGGTTTAATTTCCCTGTGGGTGAAGTCTTGCTTGTTTAAATTCCTAGTGGCCAGACCTTTCCTCCGAGAGGATTGTGCGTTGTTATGTGTATTTACTGTGCTGCGAATACAGGTGAGGGCGGGCCTCCATCATGTTAGCACTGAAGCCTGGCTCCTGAAGGGAGGGTGGTTCGGCACCTTTAGCTGGGCCAGGGAGAAACCCCATTTCACCAAAGCTGGAAAACTTGCTCTGCCAGATGGCCAAAACAGGCACATGTTGTTCTTTATTCCAGCCAGCTGGGTTTGTGGCGTTTGCTATCAGTGAACTTCTAAGCTGTGGGATGGCTTTAGTAGCAAGTTGTCAGACTGGTGCCAGATCCTGGAGAGTGTCACCACTCGGTGAATCTCAGTGGGCACGGTGAAAAACCAGTCTCAGTGGGTGCAGAGTCTGCAGTGCCTGGGGGTCCCTGCTCTATAAGGCTGCTCCAGCCTGAGGTGCACAGATGAAGTGGAAGCTGTTCAGTGGGTGCCACCTCAGCACTGCAGTCAAGTACTTCTCAGATCCGTTCATATTCCCTGTGCTCTTAACACATGTGGGGTTTGCCTTTACTTTTTTTGCTCCTGACGTTCAAGTTGGCGCTTCACCCTTGCTCAATCATTTCGTATTTGCAAATTCCACATCTCCAGCTGCTTCATACTTGTATCCATGGGATGCACTAAAGCACACTTAAACAGGAGAGTACTTTCAGCGGTGGCTCTTTAATTTTATTAAAATTTGTATGTATGTAGGATTGTTAACAAATGTAGAGCAGGGATTTCTTTCTAAGTGCACTAATGTGGACATAGAGCTATAGCCTGTAGCTGGGAAAGGGAGTTTCTAGGAATGGGATATGTAATCGTACATCTGTTTCAGCTTGAGAATTAAGAGGAAAATGCAGAACTTGCATCTGAAACCTGTCTAGCTTTCCTTTTTGCCATCTAGCTCACTGCTGCTGATATGTTAATCTTTCCACATTTTATCTTGAGAACCTGGGACTGGTGCCCTTTAGACAGATGTTTTCCTGAACTTTATTTGTAAAGAAGTTATAAACTCAGTTGATTGTGACTCCTTCCTGGTACAGGACATCAGACTGTTCACACAGGAGCAGAAAGCAAAGCAGTTGGTGCCAGCAGCTTGTACAGCCAAGTGTTTTGTGGTGAACCCGGGGGGGAGCTTTCTGGTTTCACACTGAATCCCTGCAGAGTGAAGCCTGACTTCTGTATACATTCCCCTCCTTTGCTGTGACACTGCACAGTAAATTGTAGTGGTCTTTTGACTCTGTGCTCTTACTCTCTCGGGAGTGTGATTCTCCTGGCCTCAGAAAGCCTGACAGAAGTATTCCTCTTGTCCATGGCCCTTGCAAAGGTGAAGTCTTGATGCTTTCATCAGCAGTGTCAAGCCCTAAATGGTTTTGCCCGCTGGCTGAGTTTCTCTTACAGCTCACACTGGTGCCATGGAGGCCAGCTGGACTGGGAACACCAGGGCTCAGAAGTGAGGGCAACTGTGCTCAAAACCTTGAAGGAGATGCAGCAGGGGTAATGGTTTTGAATTCAATCGAAAGTGTGATTTGGATATCACAAATAATGAGAAACGTCTGTGTTTCAGATGATACAAGATACAAGAGATACAAGATACAGATTTCAGATACAAGAGTTGATTTCCTGCCTCTGGATTTTTAAGCACCTGAAGACTAGCATTTACAGTCTAGTAAAATTGGGCTTTAAAGGTGGTGGTTTTTCTTCTTTTAAGTCTTTTGTACTTTAATTTCCATGTTAGTATTGGTTTGGTTTTTTATTCTTAGTAGGAATGTTGGGTTTATTTTTTGTGTATTTCTGATGATGATTGGATTTTTTTTCACAGGCCAAGACAATAATAAGTATCTTCTTCTTCCATTTTCATTATTTCTTAGTGGTTTGTGCATACTTAAGAAACTTCAAGTGTAACTTCCTTTTAGTAGCCACTTGCCAAAGGCTTTGGTTGTAGTTTGATCCACAAGGTCACATCAAGAGATGTTTTTTGCAAGAGAAAAACGTTCATGTAATATTCTGTCTTATTTTTGTGTGCTTGATAGTTGCACTGGTCACCAGATCTTCACTGGTATCTTTGGACTGTCTTTTAAAAAGGGAAGTAGCAATAGAGGAAATTCTCCAGAGAGTTACATTGGAAATAAAACTAATAAAGATAAATGAGCCTAACATGGCTTCAAAACATTCAATTAAAAATAAAAGGCAACAGAAGAGTTTGTACAAACCCCATGGGAGGAAAAACTAAAGCAAGCCACGTCCAATAAATCTTCTAGCCTAGCCTAAAATGTATGGCAACAGTTATGTTGTTTATATGTGTTTCTTTTATGCTGCTGCCTCTATGTTTTTGGTTTTTTTTTTAAATCTGACCAGGCAGCAGCCTAATTTCTGGCTGCCTGTAACTGAGGGCCTTGAGGAGAGGCAACAGAATAGATCCTCTTCAGTCTCTCTTTCAGCATTAGGTGCATTTGCTACCTCTACAGCCAGTTTGTGGTGCTGAACAGTCTTTTGGCTGCAGACACAGATACTGGTAGTGTTATGGGAAAAGCTGGATTGTGGGATGTTTGAGTGAATTTTAATTAGATGGGAAACAACTCCAGGAGCCAGGTTTTTGCAGCATGAGTCATGATGTGCGTGCTGTGGAGCAGTTCCATCAGCGAGAGTTCTCCCAGAGTAATGACTCCAGTGCCTGGCTCTCCGCCAAGGAAGGGTGTGAGTTTCTGGCTTTGTTTACTGAGGTGCTGACTATTAGCTCCGCTCGGAGTAAGAGCTCCTCTAGGTTCCTAATTGAGAAAATCTACCTTTGGACAAGCGTTAAACCCGGGAATGAGCGGGTACTAGTGAACTTGGTGACAGAGGCAATGGTGCTGCTGGTATTTGCAGCGCTAACCGAGGTTTTGGTGCTCCTTGGTGCCTTTGAGACGCGGCAGGTGCTGTGTGAGGCTGCGTTCACCTTGCAGAGCGGGGCCTTTATTCGCAGCCTCACACGTGTGGGAGCTGCCTGGGTGAAGGCTGGAGGCATCTGCAGTCACACATGGTGCACAACAGCCCCGCACACAGGTCTTCAGGAGCTCAGCTCAGGAATCGGGCTGGGAGGATGTGGAAGCTGGGCACTTCAGAGCCATGCTGTCTGTGGGGCGTAGCATAAGGGAGCATGTCATAGTCATCATGCAGAGGTTGGAGTTGCCTGAGGAGCTAAAAGGGGGCAGATAGCAAAGAAAAATCAGCTCAGCTGTCTTTGTGGTAGAGATCATTGCGTGCTCTGTTCAGGAGGTGCAGGATGAAGTGCAGAACGCAGCCTCTGCGCACCTGGGCTGGGGATTCAGGGTGTTTCTGCTGGCAGCCCGATGCTGGTGTTCTGCCAGCAGGTGTCTGTCACCATGGGCACACTCTCTGAGCGAGCAGATGCCTTCCCTTCACGCGTGGCTACCTGAGCCATCACACGCGCGGCTGCTCCGCCGACGGCCGCACTGGAGACGGTTCCTAGCGGCGGCTCAGAGCAGCCACTTCATGGCACACTGGTCAGCCTGCTGTTAATAAACTAACCATTACCGAGGCAGCAAACTCATTGGAGTTCTCAACAGGGGAAACATCTACTCAGTTGCACAAGTACCATCTTGACGTACCAGGGGGTGAAGGCTTTAGGAATGTGTGCGCTTTGTACGAGTTCCTGTGGTGGCATGAAACAGGTAATCCTCCTCTGAAATGGGTATTAGAGAGCTGGTTTAACGCCGCTCCAGACTTGGGAACCCTCTCTGGAAAATGCCTACAACTGTTTGCTCAAGGAATGAGCACCGTGCCAATCATTTGAAACGCTTGTGCGTGAAGTCCCTGAGGCCAGATGTCCGTGGGACAGCTGGTGTGGGGTACCCAGCATCGGGGGTTCCTTCAGGCCGAGGCCTCCCGCAGTCACTCCCGGCTGGGGCTGGAGGGCACCTCTGCAGCCTGGCTGCTCCAGCCCCCTGCCCAGCAGCGTGTCCAGATGGCTTTTTGTCCAGCTCCAAGGATGGACACTGCTCAGCCTCCCTTGCTGGGCGGCTGCTGCCAGTGCTCAGTCACGCTCACGAGAAACCGATGAGCTGCCCTGGAAGGGAGCTGAGAGTTGCTTCTGTGCAACGTTTTTCATCCACGCTTTCCGTGGCACTTCTTGGATGCTGTAGAAGAGAAGGTGCTGTGGTCCTTTTTCTGTGCTGAACTCCAAAGCCTTTCCATCTCTGAGCAGTGTTCCATACTGGCTGGGAGCACTTGGAATTAGCTGAAAGGACTGTGGGCAGATCCAGCACATGAATAATGGACTTCGGTCTTACAAATTTGGTATAGCACTGGGACTATTCCCCCAGTGCTTTGCCAACAATTCAATTAGAAGTGTCAGTTTTAATTAAACAACGCAACTGGAGGCTGGGTTGTTTCTCTCCTTCAGTTCCTTCTCAGTTTTAAAAGAGAAAGGTTGGGTTTTTTCCTACAATAGTTTCATTTTCTACAATAGTTTCTGTTATTCTCTATGGTAAGTAGAACACTGAGCTGTACCAAGGAAACCACACTAAATGTGGTGGCTTAATAATAGTGGTACATAACATCCATAATTTAAAGTATTTCCATTAAATAACTTCTTCGGTTATTCAGCAGATTCCAGAAAAATAACGACAGTGGCAGATGCTGATACTTAAAGGGGAGAGGAATTGAACAAAACATTATTTTTAATTTTTTTTTAATGTAACCTCTATCAGTTGAGAGGTTTTCTGATGAGTAAATCGAAATTCTTTGCTTTGACTCTGAATTACATTTAGTTCTTGTGGTTTAGTTGTGGTTTGGGCTCCCTTTTTTTTTGGAAAGGGTGGGTTTTCATGGGTTTTTCTTGTATTTTGTCATGGGTGTTTGCAGCCAATGCCCTATGCTGTGATTTTTTTCAAAGCCATACTTGCATCAGTGATTGGGGTTTGGCGATAGAACACCTCACCAGACAATCTCTAATCAGAATAATAAAATTCCTGACTGAAAGTGACAGCATGGGTATTTAGAAAAAATCATGTTGCTGTAAATATGCACTTATATACTTATTTTCTCTAAATCATCAGGTTAATCAGAGTCAATGATTTCCCAATAAATATTGATTACTTTCTTGTTTTCTTTTATAACATCAGTAAAATACTGTGCAATGCCAATACCAATGACACTCCAGTATTTCCCTCATAGAAAGCTAGTATTTGTCACTGCGCCAGTACTTTCTGTCTCTGCAAATATATTTGCAATATCTAATATTACAATATCTTCCCCGAGCTCTTTTTTCATGGCAACGAGGGATAAGCATTCATTGTCTGGCTGTGTTTGTTGTATCCCTGAGAGTGTGTGGTTTTAAAAGATCGATCCTCTCCTCGATACTCTTCAGGGGGTAGCGGGGATGAACCTGACACCGTGGGAAACTGGAATGTGCCCGCTGTTGTTGTACGTGCTGGGGTTACTGGGTGGTTCTTTTGCCTTCCTGAGGTACAGAATGATTTGCTTGCCCTGTTTGTTTTGCCAACAGGGAGATAACCCAGTTTCCTGCTGTTTCCCAAGAAGCTCGGTGGCTTGGGAAAAGGCCAGCACCTTGGGAGCTAACACTGCACGTGCATATTTGCAAGTGTTAATTCCCTTAATAGTGGGGAAAAGCTTCAATCCCTTTAGGCGGGTTTTGTGCAACCACTGTCCATTAAGGGAGGATGCCTTTCCTCCTGGGACTGCCTGCCTGCAGCACTGGATGATGGCTTCATCTTCTGCAGGAATTCTGTGTACTTCCACTTCCTTTGGTTATCTTATGTATCCTTTTGACACCGATTATACTCTGTATCTTCTGGATATAACGTATGGCACATAGTACAGAATCTAGGGCAAACACACAGGGAGAGAGTTTGTTTACCTAGTAAATCCCCTGAATTGGTCAAAAGCTGAAGTTTAACTGCCTGTTAATGCTTGCTTGAACTTTTATTTGTGGCTGGCTATAAAAAGCCTGTTTATTTTCTCCTTGCCTTAATTAAAAGAAGAAAAAAAAAGCCACAGACTTCCTTGCCTGGGAGCATCTTTTTTCACTGTCTGTAGAACAAGAGGAATGATGCAGCTATTGAGTCAGAGAAGCTATTTAGGCATGTCTTACTGGAATTAGACAAATTAGGAATTAGGAGGCTAAGCACTTGGAGAATTTCATAGAATCCTAGGATGGTTAGGGTTGGAAGGGGCCTTGAAAATCATCCCGTTCCACAGACACCTTCTGCTATCCCAGGTTGCTCCAAGCCCCATCCAACCAGGCCTTGAACTCTTGCCAGGAGAAGCAGCCACAGCTTCTCTGGGCAGCCTGTGCCAGGGCCTCACCCCCTCACAGGGAAGGATTTCATCCTTGCATCTACTCTTACTCTCTGATAGTCTGAAGCCTTTCCCCCTTGTGCTGTCACTCAGGGCTCTTGTCCCAGGGCCCGCCGCAGCTCTCCTGTGGCCCTTCAAGGCACAGGAAGGGGCTCTCGGGTCTCCTCAAAGCCTGCTCTTCTCCAAGCTGAACACGCCCAGCTCTCCCAGCCTGGCTCCTGAGCAGAGGCATTCCATCCCTCTGAGCATCTTCGTGGCCTCCTCAGCTCACTCCAGCATGGCCCCATCTTACCTTGGAGCCCCCAGGCCCTGCAGGGGGGATCTCCTGAGGGCAGGGTGAAGGGGAAGAGTGGCCTCCCTTGACCTGCTGGCCACACTGTGTGGCATGCAGGCTGCGGTTTTGGCTTTCTGGGCTACACGTGCACGTTGCCAGGTCACGTTCAGCATGCGTTTGGCCTTGTTGGGCCCTCCTGAGGGTCCCAGGGGCCCGCCTGCCCAGGCTGCCGAGGTCCCTCTCGGTGCCAGCCCTTCCCGCAGCATGCCAACCACACCGCACAGCTCCGAGCTGTGGCAGCCGTGCTGGGGCTGCGCTCAGCCCCCTGCTCCACGCCCTGAACAAAGAGGTCCGAGGGCAGCAATTCCAGCACTGGTCCTGAGGAATGCCACTCATCCCAGCTTCCACTTGGACATTGGCTCTCCTCTGTGATTTGTTCTTCAGTGAAAACACTCGTTTTGGGGACTAGCTTTTACAAGTGCGTGTTTGCAAGGCTAGTATTTCTTTTTTTAATGATTGCTTTTACAAACGAAGTGAATTGCAACTTTCTCTGCAAGAAAATTATTCTAAAAATAATGTCAAGACAATCCTCTTGCATAAGACCATGCTCATGTAGCTTAGAGGTCATGGCATCCGTGTCCTGGTATCAAAGATTGCTGTAATATAAAGCTTCAGATGGTTCAATGCTATTCATGCTCATGGTATTTGAGGAGGAGATTTGTTTTTATTATGAGCAGAGGCTTAGCAACTTGACAGAGCAGAAAAAAATGAATACAGTGGGTTAGTCATAATCCACTTCTTTGTTTTAAAGCAAGAAGACAATCAAGTTACAACTTAGTGTTTTTGAGTTTATTATTTCCATTGTTTTAGCTGTTTATGGGCCACGTAGAAATAGTGACTTTACTTAAGACTGAGGTTTAGACATCAGGATATTCTTCTTAATGCAATCGTATCTTCAGTCCTGTAATACTGGTGCAGCCTACTGTTATTTGTGATGAACTAGTCCTGTCGGCATGTGCTTATGTATTCTTAGTGTTTCTTCTTGTTATGAAAAGCTTTGGCTTTGATGTGCTGCTTAAATTTCCTCTGAGTCATAATGGTAGCTGCCAAACCATTGTTTTCGTTCTATTTGGACTTGATTCTGGTTCTACAGTTGTTTCCTCCTAGGTGGTTAAAGTGCATGAGCTTTTATTAAGATAAATGTCAGTGATTTTGAGTGGATTTGCATAAAAGAAGCCTTTAGTCTCTGGTAGGATAAGTCATGTATAGTGTTTAGTTTTAAAGTGACAGTGACTACAGGAAGTATTGGAAAGAAAAGTTGTTGACCTTTTCTGCACAATAGAATTTCCCTTTCTATTAAACATGGAACACTCTCATCCGTAAGCTGTCAGCGAACTGAACATTCTCAGTGGTCATCTTCTACTCAAAAACATTTCAAGTTTCTTCCTCACAAATAATGCACCATCTTGTAGGAATTACATCTACGAGGCAGAAGATGATGATCATTGGTGGGATTTCTAAAAATAAGCGTTGCCAAAGTGAAAACCTCGAGTCTGAGATCAGAATTTGCTCTTTGCAGCAGCTTCTAAATCAGTAACTTGTGTCTATCCCAGCCAAGGGGCTGTCACAGATCACAACAGTCTTACATGTAATAATTACTCATTTATGTTAAAATAAGCTAGCACCAGTCAGAAGGTCACAATTTATATCAAATTAACAATTTGCTACTATAGTTTACATATTGCAGTAGCTGACAGTGAGTTTTGACTTTATAGTAAGCTGCATTTTTTTCTTTTGTTATTAGACAGCATTGTTTTAATAACATTTAGAAGGAAAATGCATATTTCTTCTTCATGTCTTGCTGCATCACTTGAGAACTTTGAGGGTGCCTTCAATTTTAGCTGTCAGACAGAAGTCTGCTCAGAGTTTACAGTGTTGTTAATGGATTTAATGTGTTTGAGATGGGCTCTGTAGGACTGGAGTTCTGCAAGGCAGTCAAGTATATCCTGTAGCCCATCCCTCTCCAGTGAAGTATTTCAGGGCAAACAGATGCTTTAGTGTTCATTAGACTGATGAGTCAGCACCTCAAGTTCCAGGCATCTCTTATATGATTTATTCTTCTGAACTTACTTTTGATTCCTAACATCTTTTTTACAAATACTGTTTCCTGAAAACTGCGACTTTCTGCAGGAAATGAGCCAAGAGAACTGAGAAGCCTAAAAAAATTTAAATAGCCCTGTAGAAAATAGAAGCTAGAAAAAAAGAAGGAATACTGAATGCACTCACAAATTTATCAGCAAAATTTAGACAGGTAGAGGGCTGGCAGCTTTAAATTGAGGACCAAAAATGAAAGCAGGGCAGTGAAATAAAGGAAGAGCTCCCAGCGTGCAAAACAAAGGACACATTTAGGGATGGAAGGGAATGGCTAAAGGAGACTTGGCTGACCATCAGCTGTAGGAATTGGCAAGTTTGAGTCACAAAGGAAAAGACACTGCTGTAGGGGAAGATTAAGGATGAAAAGTGCATTCAGGTTTTCCTGTAAGCAAATGTAAGCCTTGCAGGGAGGTGCTCCAAGGTACAGCACGGGATGGGTCGGGTCCGAAGCGGTGATAGGAAGAAGGTGGGACACGGTGAGCAGAGTGAAACGTCAGGTGCGGATGGGTGACAAACAGATGGAGGTGATCGGACTCACACTTGGGGCTCTCAGGCCCTTTCTGTTTACTCTGGCACTGAAGAGTTTACAGTGCTTCATTCTGCTTCACTAGGTGTGCTGCTCATATAATAAAATAGTTGATGGATATAAAACTACTATCTGTAATTGTGCACATACCTTATATAAAACCAACAATTACGTATGTATAAAACAGCAGTTCTAGACTTCCACTAATAGTTTTCTTGCTTTTCTAAGTCAGAAGGGTGAAGTGAGTGATTTGCCCGCTGGCTGTTTCAATCCACAGCAAATGAGAGTCTAAAAAAGTGAAAAAACAGGGTTTCTTAGCTTGAACTCAGCAGTGTGTGAATGTGTGCTCTTAGGAACTGCTTAAAGGCTCCCCACAGCTGGGTAAGTCCAGTTTGCATTCGTACCGTGCTGCTGATCTCTTCTCCCTGTCTATTATGGACATGGTTAAACACAAACCATGGAAATAAGGGAAATCATGTGGGTTCAGTGCTTTGCTGCTGATGTCACGTGTTGTCTTTACCCCTTCTGTCAGCTCACTTGAAGTCAGGGACTCCTCAGTTGTAGCAGGAGTGCTAGAAACAGCACAAATGCAGGAAAGCTCTGCACCCTTTGGTCAGAGCAGGTGTTGTAGAGATCAGGGATGAGGTGTCTGATGAAGTGCCCTAAAGACACTTGCAGCATCTCTGCCTCTGTAATCTGTGCTTTGCAGATGGGAATCAGGTCCCTGTCCATTTATCAATTCCTTGCACACTATGGAGGGTAAAACACTAACACAGAAAGCGGGTGGGAATTGGAAGAAAGCCCTGCAGGAACATCAGTCAACTGAGAACTGTTATTGTTGGAGGCCTTTGCAGCTGAGTACAAATGTGCCTTTTGTTTTCTTAATGCCGTGGGGCAGAATTTGAAGCTCTGCAGGTGTGGGGTTTGTTTCATTTTTTTTACAAAGCATCTTGAATTAATATCTTTTTGCTTTTCCTTGATATTCAGCAGCTTGGTGAAGAGAAGTGTGTATGGGAACAGAGCCACAGAAATAACTGGAGGCATACTCAGTGCCCTGATTTCTGCTCTGTTGATGCTTTTGACCAGTGGCCTAATAGAAGAACTGGCTGTGCTATTGTTGTTGCGTGCTCCTGCCCGTTATGGAGCGGGGTATCCATGGAGAAGATGCCTGTACAACAATGAGCACCTGGCGCGTGATTCTGCTCAGGAAACTTTAGAGGGGTGGCTCAGAGCACTTGCAGTGTCAGTAATTGTTTATTCTAGGAATGTCCCAAATTCCGAGCTATAAATACGAGGCAGAGAGGACTAAGTAAAGACTCTGTTCACATATCTCCCCAGGAGCAGGTACTGAAGGCTGGAGCATTCATTTTGAAAAAGCGCTTTTGGGAATTGAAGGAATGTATTGCCTAGCATTGACTTCTTGGAGAATAGCAGAGGGGGTAACTGAGGTTTATCTGTGAGCGCTGCTGTAGCACGGACTCAGTAATGGGAATTCAAAGAGCTGTGTGATGGGCTGTTACATGAGTAAATGCGGTTCTTGCTTCCTCTTACCAGCTGAAAATGAATGCTTGCAAACTGCTGAAGGGCTCTCAATTGCCCGGCATAGGAACCAGCTCAGGCAGGGCCTTAGTAATGCTGTTGGTCCCCACTGTCGTGGTTAGCCCCAAGAGGCGGCTGACACCTCACAGCCTCACTCCCTGCAGGGGCACTGGGGACACTGTGGGAAGAAATAAACCTAGGATTTGTGGGTTGAGTTGAAGGTAGTTCACTAAGACAGAAAAGCAAGGGAGAATAATAACAAGTAATAAGAGGAGGATGATGACATACATAGATACAAACATACAAAACAAGCCATGCACGATGCAAGTGCTCATTGACCAGTGCCGGCTCAGTTCCTGAGCAGCAGGCCCCAGCCAGCTTCCCCCCAAGTTTATCACAGAATGTTTGGGGATGGAAAGGACCTCTGGAAATCCTCTAATCCAGTCCCCTGCTAAAGTAGCTTCAGCTGGAGCAGGTTGCACAGGATAATGTCCAGGTGAATGTTGAGTATTTCCAGAGAAGGAAACTCCACAGCCTCTCTGAGCAGCCTCTTGCAGTGCTCAGTCACCCTCACAGTAAAGACATTTTCACTCATATTCAGATGGAGCTTCCCGTGTTCCAGTTGGTGCCCGTTGCCCCTTGTCCTGTCACTGGGCACCACTGGGAGAAGTCTGGCCTCATCCTTTGCGGTATGTGTCTGTATTGGCAAGATTTCCCTCTCAGTCATTTCTTCCCCTGGCTAAAGAGGCCCAGTTCCCTCAGCCTTTCCTCCTAAGCGAGGTGCTCCAGTCCCCTCATCATCTCTGTAGCCTCTGCTGGAGCCTGCCCAGTCCTTCCTGGTTTGTCTTGAGCTGGGGAGCCCAGGCCTGGAGCCAGTTCTGCCATGGGGGACAGCAGAGGGGGAATCACCTCTCATCCTGCTGGCCCTGCCCCTCCCCACGCATCAGCACCCGCAGCCCCCAAGGCACTGCTGCCTCTTGGGCCCCTTGTTGCCCCTCAGACCCACTGGTCTTTCTCTGCAGAGCCGCTCTCCAGCAGGTCAGCCCCAGCCCCTGGGGTGCTGGGAGAGGCTGACTTAGTGTCGACACTGCTTAGAGCAGCAGCTGAAACATCGCAGTGGGATCGGCATGATTCTCGTCCTAAATGCAGAACTTAGCACTGTGCCAGCCACTAGGAAGGGAATTATCCTAGCAGAGACCAGGACACCACTAGTAACTTCAACCTGCAGAATTGGTCGGGTCTAAGGAAAGCTGGGCTGTTTCCAGAGCCTTAATGCTGCATCAGAGCGAGTTTAGAAACTGCATTTGATGCAGTTAGGTTGTGTATAAACCACATTCCTGGACTTGAGGCAAGTGTCTGTTAGAGCACTATTCCTATACACAGCATGCCCTTAAATCACAAATATTTATGTTCCACCAGACCATGGATACTTCATTGCGCTATGGACAGTTGTCAGCAGGGTTGACAAAATCAGGGTGGTGGAGGAGAGAAGTTCTTGCTCTGTTAACTTGGGTGTTCTGTTGTCAGAATTTCTGCGGTCATTTTCTATTTCCATGGCAGAATGTAACAGCATCAAGGTGCTCTGGGGTGTCAGTGCAGTCTGTGGAGCCCCCTCCAAGTCAGTGCTCCTTGTTCTCTCTTCATTTAGCTGTGTAAAGAAAAACATGGGAACTACCAGTGTTGAACTGTGTTGCACAGAGCAGGAAGCAGGTTGTAGAGACCCTCCTCAAAAAGAGAGGCAAGCCACGCATCACCTCATAGTGACTTAATAATCTATCCAGTCAGTCCCGGGGGAAAAACAAGGAATGGACAAGACAATGCAAGGGACATTGGCAAAATGCTTTTATATTGTTTGCTGTGGACTGCAAGCTCTAATAATAAAATAACAAAAAGCAGCTACAAAAGTTGCTACAGAAACTTGTTAAAAAATGCTTTGGAGACGTTTACATTTTAGATACCTGTGTGGTGAGGGGTGCACATTTCTGCCCCGGTGATAAGCGCAGTTTGGGGGGTCATGCAGGATCAGCACTTTGAAGATTCATGGCACCTTAGCAGAAGAGATGTATGCTGAAGATGTTAATTACATGTTTTCATATATTAAGACGTACAATACATAATTGAAGACATACATTATATGTCTTTAATTATAAAATGTTATGATGTAGTCCAAGAAATGTGTGTAGTCTATGTATGTAAGCTTTTGTAAGAAAGCAAATATTGATACTACTGAAACAATCAGTTATTTTATTTGCCTACCTAGTAGAAACTCAGTGTAGGCAGTCTGATTTTCTGAGGCAGGTGTTATAAATTATAATATTTGCTTTTGGTCTATTAGAACATCATCATATGAATGAGGACTAGTTCAAGATTTTAAATTTATACAGTCCATGCATACCCCCAGTTCTACAGCTATATTCTGTCTGTTTCAGGTTTCACAGAATTTCAGTCGTTATTGTAACGGCTGAGATTTTCATGGTTCAATGCATTAAATCTTTTTTTTTTCTGTTTTCTTTTTTCGTTTTCTTGGCTCCATGTCAGATTAAACTTTCTTCTAGGTGGCTGCAAGGTTTTTTTCCATTAATAAACCCACATTATTCTCATTGCAGCTTTCCCTTCGATGGTATCAGTGGTTGACAGGCAGTGATCTTTTTCCAATCTTGGCAACGGGCTGTTGCTGTGGTAGAGGCCATTGTTCACTAATGGAGACTTGCTTTCATAAAATAATCTAGACTTTGTGGAGCACTCCTTCTTCTGCATTTGCTTTGCTGCTTTTTGAGCTTGTATTTTTAATATAATTACAGTTTCTTAAGTAGACAATGTAGGAGACCTGTTTGTAATTGAGTCTAGGTAATTAAAAGTGGGGAAAGGAAACAAGTGTATAAATGCAGTTGTATGTTCCCTTTTTATTATCTGTGTGGCATTCAAGATTGGCTTCCTGTTCCTGATAATAATTTCTCCTGTTTCATGTTTACCTGGCAGGTAAACACAGTTTCAGCTGGTGAATTATATGCTGTAAAATTAAGAGGAATTAACTCTTTGATTTCAGTAAGTGACCTATTACTGCATTTTTCCCCCACAGCTTTTCCTGTGGTATTGTTGTGACATAAACATTTGACCCCAGATGCTATCCCCAACTTTCTCAGGGTTTGGGGGAGTTGGTGCCTGCTGGGCAGTCTCCCCGGCTGTATGGCAGGACCCCTCTTTCCCGGTGGGCTCTGCAGGGGCACACCTTACCCTCGAGCTGTTTGGGAGCTGAGTGCTCCAAGTATTTCGGTGTGCCCTGCCCTTTGACATTCCCCTTCAGCTCCGCAGTACTTGAGCCCTGGCAGGAGGCAGGGTAACACAAATAGCTGCGGCTGGCACAGCAGTTGCAGTTGCAAGTACTCGTAACTAAAACTCAGAGAAGTATTTCCTAAAACTCCGAGAACAAACGTGCAGGTTCTAGAGGTTCTAGAGGAGAGTCGTTTTCTTGGACACCGCGTGAAGTTAAATTTGCATTTTGGTCACAGCCCCAAGCGTGCTGCCTCAGGGGGTATTCACTTGCGCTTTCTGCTGCCGCACGGCACAGCGGGCAGGCTGTGAGGTGCCTCCCGTCACCCAGCAGGTGTGGCAGCAATTACTGTGACACCAGCAACTGTTGTTAAATGAGTTAAATGCACAGAGCTCACTGTTCTCTTTTATGTGCCAGCAGGCAGTGCCTCACTGGTGTCCGTTAATGTCCGGGTTCCTCTGGAGTAAAAACCTGGGAATATATAATGCAGTCAGGAATAAAGATGTTGAAGAACGTGTTACCTTCATCCATTGCAGTGCATCCAGCAGCATCTCCAAGATGTTTTTACTGTGATTTGAAAAAATCAGGCGTGCCTTTTTAATCAATACGGTTACTGTTCTTAAATTATGCCATAGCATTTTAGCCTTTCCACGGACCTGAAAATGTTCAGCTCCAGTATTTGTTATCTGAGCCCACTGTCATGTCTGTAAAGGAGAGCTGAATAATAGTCATATCTAGTGTCAGTTCAAGGAGCTGTGATATAGCAGTTGATAGGAAAGAAACTTCAAGTGTTTATACTCTGTGTTCAAAGTTGGAGATGAAGTTCCTTATTATATCTGTGTTATTCCTGAAGAGTCGACACAGGATGTTTTTAGCACTTCATAGAAGACTATCGGACACCTTCCAGGTTTCTGGCTGTGCTGGCTGATCTGTAAATATCGCTGGAGGTGGTACAGAACAGCCTTGGAAAGTGGAGCTGGTGGTGCACCACAGACACAGCTCCTACACTAATTGTCCAGTAGCCCCTGGATTGTTTATTTGCTTTTGAGGCAGTGTTCACATGTTCATCTTTATTCTCACCCCAGCTTAGTTCAGTTTGCCTTGCAGATCCTCTCTCTGCTTGCTCTGGGTAATGTGCCAAGAGCTCAGCCCGTGATTAAGTTACATACAGAGCTGCTGGACACGAAGGTGCTGTAACCGTAGAGGTTTGTGCTTATGTTTCAGCCTCACTGCAACTGGATTCAAAAATCTTAACGGGAAACCTCAGCAGCTGAGTTTAACTTGAAAACAAGAGCTTTGAGCTTACATGGCGGATTTATAATTCTTTTTAATACTTTTAACTTCAGATTTTTTTTTTTTAATAAACATTAAGGTAAAGAGGGTTAGGCTGACAAATTTTCTCATACAAGGGGCGGAGACTCTGAGGCCTCAGAAAGTATGACGGGTCAGTTGACAAGTAGTGACTAGCTCAAAAACTACCCCAGTTCTTAAAAGCATTTGAAGGCAAGCTGAACTGTTAGCATATAAAAAATTGTTTCAGTTGTTCGAGTTGACTGCAAATATTAGGAAGTACAAACTGCAGAAAAATTTAACAAGTTTTTCTTCTTGTTCTTTCCTCCAGATTTAAAACATGTTGTAAGAAACTTGAAATGTTAAGTATTTTAAAGGTGGTGTTTGCTTTCTCTCCTTTATTTTCAATCTGTTGTTAGAGTTCTTTTAACTACATATCTAACTGGACACCTTGCATTAGGGATTGAACTTTTTAATTTTAACATCTAAAGCTAAATTTTTGACTCTTTAGAGTTGCCATCTGAAGCAACTTTTTCTAAACTTGTTCATTTCTTAATATTTTCAAGGTTCAAAGCATCTTTTTTTACATTTCAAGCAGTTCTATTTTCAGAAGTTAGTAGTTTGGAATATTTGTGTTGTTTATTGTAGAAAACAGAGCTTGACACAAGCCGCGGTATTTTATCTCCAGAAATGCTGTTAGGGCTCAGTGATGTACAAGTGCGGAGCTCTAGCCCCCTGCTCTACCCAAAGGTTAAAAACAATCAATTCAATATTACAGTTTGGATGAAAATATTAGTGGATCTAAATAAAGGAAATATTTTTCAACAATCCCATCAGATGATGATGTGATGATTCTCTAAAGCAAATACACTAAACTCTGTTAATCTTCATACTAACAGCAACTGTTTTGCTTTCCTTTGATGCAGATCACCAGAAGCTGGAAAGAGAAGCTAGAATCTGTCGCCTCCTGAAGCATCCTAATATCGGTAGGAGCATTTCATTGCTTCGTACAGTATTTATCAGTTGAGAAAATTCAGGGCAAATGGAAATGAACTAACACAAAGAGCAGCTCCAAAATCAAGTGCAAATATCTGCAGGCAAGACGTTCTTTATAACGCGGAGCTCTTTATGAATTCTGCTATGGGGTGCAATAACCTGATGGATCAGGCAGAGCAGCGTGCAGTGCTCTCACCTTGGAGCCACTGCTCTGCCATCGGTGAGCTCCCTGTGCCACGTCTGTGGGGGCTTGGGGCAGTGTTTAGGAGGGGCTGCTTCCAGCATTGTTTCGGATTTGGGGGGACCTGCAGAAAAATTTCAGCTGTCAGTGTCTGTTGCACAGTGAGACAGACCAGTGTCAGTAATTAGTGCTGGTTTTAGTTAGATGCTTATTTTATGCTATGTTTTGTGTTTGAGATTCTGTTCTTCCGAGATGAAGAAAGCTCTGCTCCTTTTATTTCCAGAGTTGTGTTTTCTAACCGTATAAAGCAAAAAAATAAAGTTATTTTGGAAGGTGGGGTGTGTCTGTCTCCTTCCTTTAGAAATAGTGTAAAACAGCTAAGTACCTTGATCGGAAGAGAACTGTAGCTGGATTTTTCAGTTTTTCATACACTGAATTATATGCCAAGGGTATCTCTCACAAGAATATTTGCTGTACCTGAGACTTCTGCAGAAAGCTGAGAATTTCCTGTTCATTTTTTAGACTAATAAAATTGTTTGATGCCTGGGATGAATCAGCTCCTTCCTTCTAATGATAAATAGAAAGTGAAAACAAGTGTACCGTAGCTCAAAATGAAGTGTTAAATTTCTGCAGCATCTCTCTTAGGCTTACAGGTTTGACCTAGAAATTTGGTTAAGGAGGAAGAGGAGTGTTATCTGTGCTGTTTTATCCTACTAAAGGTTTTGCACTGTGAAGTGGTGAGCGATAAGGGAATGCACAGGTCCTTTCAGGGGGGAGGTGCAGCCCTTCTGCAGCTGTGGTTACTTGCATGGTGTAGTCAGACTCGAGAGCCAGTCACCTGGGCCTTACTGGAACCAGAACCTGTGGTGAGCTTCCACAAGCCCGGGAGAATGAACAAAAGGCAAGAGTGAACTGTCGCAGGGGAAGGGCTGAAATGCACAGAACTCAGTGGGAACAAGTCTAAAGTGGTTCTGTGTGGTCACAAGTCTTCAGCTTGTCAGGTGGCTTGGAGCGCTGTAGGATGGAGCTGAGCTCCTCCATGGCAGGCCAGCTGCTCCACATGCACACTTTGTACCTGTGAGGTTTGCCTTGGAGTGCAAACTGGCCATGACAGCTTTGGTGAGAGGCAGGTAGGGCTCTGCAAGTCTGCACAAACTGAGCATCGCCACCTGCACCAAGGTGCACACTTCAAGGGATGATGGACAAAGTGTTCTGCTCCTGTTTCAGAAGAACTGCCATGTTCTAGATCTGTCTGAGAGAAGGTTTTCATGACCTGCAATTTCCATGCCAGGCTTTGGCAGCAGGCATCGTATTCTGTCACATTCCCTCTCCTGCAGCCGTGCCCTCAGCCAGCTAAATGATGACCCTAAAATCATTCCAGGTGCTTCCAGCACCCCACTGCAGCTCTTATGCTTGGGTTGCTATCATCCCCTTTTAAACTGTCGTCTCTGGTGAGTAATGGAGCTGCACCACATCTGGAAGCACTAAGAGTGAAAATGGAAGTGTGCCAGAGGAAGGGAGCTCGGCTCTGACTATAAGTATGTGTAAGTTAAGAAGAATCAGGAAAAAATGCTAACTATTTTTTTCAGTGTGATTTCTGTAGGAGAGAGGAGATCTAGTTTAATTGGTTGGGCAGTTTCTCAAAGGTGACTATGTACAGGCACTTGTTTTTGGAAAGCTAAATATTGTTGAAGAAAGGCTGAATGTTAAATGATCCTGTTTCTGTGCAGTCCTTACTGTTCCTGTTCATAGCCAAGAAATATCATGGAAACCTTCCTTGAAGAAGTTGTTTCGCTTCTTCTACAAGCAGGGCTGCAGTACATCTCTGAAAGCTGAGCTTTTCTGTGTAGACACTGCTTTGCACGAAACTAATTCAGTTGCTTTTTCAGCATCTCTTTCTTTTATTCATCCTTTTAATAAATCTATCATTTCTTCTCTGTCTATCCTTGTAGTTACGATGCTAAATGAATGGTGTAGGAAAAATAAGTGGATTACAAGCAGTATCTTTTGTTCTCCTTTTTCAAATCTCCATTTCCCACTTAAGTAACGTATATGTGAAAGTTTGTTTAAAACCCACAGAATTTCCTCATCCTTTCCACACAGAGTTACTCCTCAGCAATACTCACTGTGATTTCTACCTCTTCTTACCTCAGTCTGTTGTATCGCTGTAGTAGAAAGCAAGCCCTGCTGAATTTTGTGTGGGAATTAAAATGAGGCAAAAGCCATTAGCTGAACTGGCAGGCCTTGAGAACCAACTTTGAGGGGACTCAGAATCCTTTCTTCCCCATCAGTCTTTGGAAATACTGGTCTTTTTTCCTCTTCCAGCTACACTTGAGTAATCTGCCCTCTGCTACACTGCAGTAGGAAGTTTTGAGGCAGACACAGCTCATGCTCCTGTGGTAACAGAGCTCCTGGGCTGCAGGAGTTTGTGCATTACTGTGATTTTCAGCACTGCTGTGTTTCTCAGGTTCTTACTGCCGTGACGTGGCTGTACATCAGTGCGTAGAGGGTTGCCTTTTTACAGACTTAAAAATGGATGGAAATGTTGGTGCAGCCTTGCTGTTCAGAGAACCTAGTGCTTTTTCTTTGTGAGATTGCACTCGGGTTATATTGAAAGGTTGCCTCCTTTGCTGAGCACATACCCGCACAGGATTTGTCATCTCGGGTAACTATTACTTTTTCAGCAGTTCCATGTGTACTGATGGTCCCAATTTTTTAATTTAGAAATTTGGAAAGAAAATCACCAGGTTACCATCTCTTCACCAAGAAATACATTGTCGTGTTCCCAATTTGTTCCCAATTTCTCTCCTTTATCTTCTTTTGGTAAACTTTGATTTCTTGGTCCTCTAGGTAAAGTTAATTTTTAGCACTCTGATTTCTAGACCTGCAATCTACATATTTTCGGTAGTATAACATTGTTAGACCGTCTTGTTACAATGTTTGGCATTGATTTACAGCTGCTTTGCTGATTTTGGTTTATGAAATCCCAAATAATGATAAAATCTGCATTAGCCTGATGATACAAGCTCTGCCCCATTCTGGAAAACGGCTGATCCAAACCTGGTAAAACCATGGAGTTTTTTTCCCCAAGTGGAGTTTGCTCTTGCGGGGTTTGTGCTGCATTTGGGTAATATTTTCCTAAAGGCAGTTACACAGTCAAGTTCTCTCTGTAACTACCGAAGGGGCTGCTGCTGGCTTTGCATTCCCGCTTGCTCCCAGCCCACAATTCCGTGCCCGTCACCTCCTCCCGGGCCTTCCAGACAGCGTACAAGCCATGGCAGGCAGGCAGGGCCCATTAGCCAGCAACATCAGGCTCAAGTCTGCCTCTGCTCAGTCCTCGTGCCTTCCCCAAAGGCAGCGGCAGATTTTACCGACGTGTGGCAGCCCTTCAGGTGCTAAATGAAGGCCTTTTGGCCCAAGGCCAGGCTGTGCCCGCGTGGCTCTGTAAGTCAGGGTACTTGGAGTGGCACTGCCAGGCGGAGACGGGGCCGGCTCCTCTCCGATCCATCGGCCTGAGGCTGTTCCTGCAGGTGCGCTGCTCCAGCGGAGCCTGGAGCTGGGCCATGGCCGCGGGCGTGCCTCTGACAGCAGGACGGCCTCTGCTCCCTGAGGAGCTGCGGCTGCACCGGCGCCTGCGAGCATGGGGCAGCGTCTTCCCGAGGCAGGCTGGCCTTGCAGTGCGCCGAGAGGCAGCCTGGAGGCAGAACAGAGCGGGGCACAGGGAAAAACCCAAATGCCTGATCTGCTTTCATGAGTGTGCTGATGGCCGTTTGGAGTCTGCTCATTTCCCAGCTTTCAGCTGGGAACTTCTCATCAGTGCCTGAGGAAATTGGTAGCGCCCAAACCGGCACTGCTCCTCCCCGCACTGTGCTGGTGTCCAGCTTACTTCTTTTGTCACAAGAGTAGGAAAAGGCTGCATTTTGGGGTTACTTTCTCTCCCCACCATAACACAAAACATAAGCATTGAAGCTGTTAAATTCCTCACGTGGGGGGAAAATAAGAAACTGCGTAACGCATTGTCCTTTTTGAACAAAGGGCAATTAAAGATATGGGGAGGTGTCCTTTATGCACAACAGTATGGCCTTTATATTTATGTTCACCAAGTATGTGCATGGCACTTCATGAAGTCCCAAGAATCTCAAGAAAAGCACTGTTAATATATAGGAAATGTGGATGCAGTAACTCCTTTCTGAATCTCATTTGTCTTACTGGGGCACAGTTGTGAGTAGCTGGTATTAGTTAGGTTACTCTATAAACCAAACACAGGGTAAAAGTCAGGCCTGTGCTGGTTGAGCAGATGTTCTTCAGCACAGTTTTTTTTCTGAGCTTAATTTAAGGTTTTACTTCATGTAAAAAATATATAGTTCTTTCCTGATGCAGTGAAATTCAAACCAATCCCCAGCTGTATAAATTTATGTTCAATAAATATGGTCCTCAGGGATGTATTAACTGTAGCTATGCAAATAAATAAATAAATATAACATTTTCTATAAATATAAAGCTCTGTATAATGTGGCACTGATGCATTAGAGAATCTCACTTCCTTTAATTATTTTTATTGCATAGATGAGCTGATAACTTCAACAATTTTAAGTCTCATCCATTCTGTTGAATTAATTAAATTTGCAATTTCCATTATAAGGTGAACCATAGTCCTTTAGAGAATTAAAGTATCAAGAAACCAAATAAACCAGTGATATAAAATGATTTCATATTTAATGTAAGAGCCAATTTAATGACTAATATAAAATAACAGATTGAATGTTTAAAGTCAGCCGTGGCTACAGCAAGTAACTGACTAGTGAAGTGCAACCACAGAATACAGAAGCTGGTTTTGCAGTTGCTTTTTGTGAAATTAAATGTACTGGAATGAGACTGCACCAGGCAAGAGCACGCAGGGGGGCATAGTGGCGTTTGTTGCAGCTGGGTTTTCTGCAGGCTTTCTTCTTCTCAGCAGTTTTTGTTACTGATGTGCATCTGAATCCTTTTAGTTGGTGAAGTTCTTGTGAGGGTATGGTGATGTTTAAGGGGAGAAGCCTGCAAGGTTTCACTTCTACCGTTGTAAGGATTTGGTGTGGAAGGGCTTTCTGTAGAGCTCTTGGTGGCCCTGAAGTGAGTGGAGTATCAAAACCCCCCAGTAGCTAAAAGACTGTAAATTATGCATTGCTAATCAATGTGTCAGTGATTTTCAGCTTGAGCCATATGAAGCATCAGATAATGTGGTCTGAGCGTGCCAGCAAAGTGGGGGGAAGGCAGCTTTATTCTGTGGTACAGCTTTTGTCTCTCTTGTCTGCAGCAGAATCCTTTTATTCTGCTAAAAGCGGCGTTGCATCTTTAAGTTTCGTTCTTCTGGGTTACAGCAGAGCATAAAGATGCCTTTGAGTGCAGACAATGACACCACTCTTTGCCATGCTACATTAATTCTCTTCCCTGTTAATGGAGCACAAGGTTATTTTAGCTCAAGTGAAGCATTGCTGGTTGTAATATCCCTGATAACTGTAGCAGTATCCATAATAGACCGAGGAAATGAGGTTTCCCTAAGGTTTGCCACCAATTTTGTAATTTTTTGCCTCAGAAGGCGCATGCCTAATTTGCACCAAAATAGGTAATGATTCAATATAAATCAAGTGTGAACCAGATCTTGAAGCATTTTCCATCCCTGCTTAAGCCTCTGTTTGTATGTTTCCTTGAATGCATGAAAGTTCTTTTCATAGTGTCTCCAGATTCTCTTAAACATTTTTTTCTTTCCCTGAAGTCCACTCCACTTTTGCAGCCAGTCATTTTAAATGTAAAACAGAGTAATCCACAGAAACGGGAAGTGGAATTTAAACACCTCTCTTGAGGATCCTGCTCTGGGGGGTGAGGACTCGGGTGGCTGCCACACTTCCCACTTGTATTTTCATCTCTTGTTCTGCTTTACCTTCTATATGTGTTTTCCGGAATGAAGAGTTTCATAATTAGCTGCACTACTGACTTCAAGAGCCATGGAAATAAGCTTGACTGAAATGAATTGCTCTCTCTCTGCACACACAAGATGGATCGTTCAGAACTTACATTTTTTTGTTGCTTGAAAGCTTTGTTTGTTATGAATCTGCAACCACGTGTTATGCATACGGATAGACATCATGACTCCCAGCTAAACCACAAATATGTAATTTTCCTCTGGACTCTTTCCTCCAAAAACAGAGATCTCTACTACTTCAGCTAAACTAAGCTGCTTCTTTCAGTAAAGCTAGCACAGACATTTTTAGAGCATTTTTAGGGGATATTGTAAGTTCTATTCCCTTTGCTTTTACAGACAATGTTGCTGATGGTCTAACAGGTGAAGTCTGCCCTGGTTCTTGAATTTATACCCAAATATTAGGAGCCTTTACTTGATCTGAGGGTGAGGAAAAACCAATCCCCTACTGAAAGCAGGTTGCAGTATATTGGGTGATGTGGATGGGCATCACTGGCTGGGATCAGAGCAGCTCCTGCAGGGGTGGTAAAACTGTTGCCATGTGTTTTCTGTGATAATCGTGCCCCAGCCTTGGCACTTGTGGCTCTGGGCCGAACCCACTCTGTGGGACACTTTTGTCTTGGCCTGCTCCCTTTCCCTAGAGAAAATAAAGAATTATCATTCAGGCAGCGTTTTTTTTCCCAGGCAGTCTCAATCTGCCTGTTTGGAGTGTTAGGTATCCTAACCCGTGGTGGGTGAGTCACGTCACCCAGTGTGTCACTCTGCCACCCTGCTTCTGGAAAAGGTGCCACGTGTTGGGCTGTGTGTGCCGCCTGAGAGCCGCATCCCATCTTACACCCCTCTCCCCACGTTTCCCTGTGGCAAGCAGAAAAGGATCTGTTCAGACACGGGGGCAGAGAGAAGGAACAGAATGGGGAAATACTGGGCATGTGAGCTGGGAGCAGAAAGAGGCCAAAGGAAGGTCTCCTGACTTTGGACTTTGTAACTATAAATCAGGAGTGGTGCTTTGGGAGCTCACTGTGGAGCTCTGGAATGTCTGCTCCTTTTCCAGAAGCGATACCAAGCCAGGAAATGCAGTAGGAGAGACCACCTCCCATCTGCCCAGACATCTTGCTTTGCTTGCATACCCAGCCCTCTGCAAAAAAGAATCATGGAATCATGTGGGTTGGAAGGGATCTCTGGAAGTTACCCAGTCACAGCTCCCTGATCCAACCATGTCCAGTAAATTTAGGTAAATCAGGGCCATCCTGCTCACCATCCTGCTGAGTTTGGAGACTCTGCAGAGAAGGAGATTGCTCAGCCATTCCAGGCACCAGTCCAGTGTTTGATCACCTTCCTATGCAGGTAAATAAATAAATGTGTCTCTGTGCCTAGCTGGGATTTTCCAGACTCCAGCATGTGTCTGTGGCCTCTTGTCTTGCCATTTGCACCCTGGAGAAGGCTTATTTCCATCTTCCCTGCTGATCAGCAAGCCAGGTACTGGAAGGAAAAGTGGCTATTCTCAATACAGCTGCATCCACGTTAGGATGTTTGCATTTGCTTTCATTTTTAAATATTGTGACGTAAATTCCTAAAGAAAGTGTAATTTGGCTAAAAGCTGTAAACAGCAACAGACTCTTTAGAGTGTAGGATTTCCTTGCTTCCATGGTGTGGATTTGGAAGTGCATTTTATAGGCTGAACTTGTCTGTGCCATGTCACATGCAGAAATCCCTTTTCTGCTTGTGTTTTGCCTTTTATATGCACCTTCTGTCTCTTCATTAGTGGAATGCCCATTCTGTAAGAGATTTTATGCTATCTTAGATATGTATTGGAAACAGCACATGGAACATCAGGATGCAGCCTGCCTGCTTGGCCCAGCGTGTCCATAGCTCTGCTGGGATGTCACCCTTGCCTGTCCCTGTGCGTGGCAGGGGTGTGAGAGGCTGCTGCCAGCCTGCTCATCTTCCCCTGGTACCCGAGGGCCAGGGGACAGCACCGGTGAGTTCCAGGCAGACAGACATCGCCCTGAACCCCCTGGCTTGTAGCAAGTGTTTCAAGTGTCCTTTAGGGTTTTCCTTGCTCCTTCAAACTTCTGTTTTTAAGAAGTCACAAATTCCCTTTTCATCCTGATTTTGTTGCACTGCTGTTGGGAGTGTCTGTCAAAGCCATGGCATTCCAAAGGATGCAAGCTGGTCTGCTCCTTGGCTTTCTGCTGCATCCTGGCACGGAGTGAATGCTCTGACCCTGCAAATAACACCAACCTCCATCACTGGCAGTGGATAAATAGCACCTAATTGCTCAGTTCAGGCTGGGCTTTTCCACATTTCAGCACTGGAGACTTTGCTACTCCTACAAAACTGCTGATCCAGGCATTTTTTTCAGTTGAGAGGGGTTTAATGATACCTCTCTCCTCCTAGTCACCTTCCAAATTTGGAAGCTCTTTTTATAGTGGCTTCACCAGAGTGTTAGTATTCTCATGGACTGCCCATGGGAATGTGTTTCTAATTTTAGTTTGTCCTCCACATGTCTGTATCCTTTAAATGCATCCAGCTTCTCATTCCAGCCACACTGGGCCAAGCATGACACGCTCCTGATGCTTGTGCATTGAAGGTGTTCTGCTATTGCATGGTCATCAAATCCACAACTCCTGCCCTCGTGTCTCAGCGATTGTATCACCCAAGTAGTGCTGTTTAATTAATACATTTGGTGTGCATTTATTTGCCAGGTGACCTTGAGAGTTATTTAATTATGTTTCGGCAATTTATGCTTGGGCTGATATCGATGGTGTTAGTGCTGGGATTGTGTTGAATTTGACTGTGCAGTCTTGCCAGGAAGGACTTGATTGATGATCTAAAACCATAATTGCAGCTGACCGGCTTGCAGCTATCGTCTGTAGCATATACGTATTTCGGGAGTTACTGGACATGCTAAATGAGAGGAATATTTAGAAAGAGATTTCAACTGCAGCTAGTAGCCTGGGTTTGTGAATACAGACTGGCTTCAGCTCTCTCCTGCAGCATTTCCATCCAAGTTTATGTGGGTTGTCACTGAGCTAATTACGATCTTACAAATGATCCCACAGGACAGGACTCTCTAATTTTCATTTATTGTGAGACTGTGATTAAAAGACAATGGCAGTTGCTCATCATAAGCCTCAAGTTTGTCATCTATTAAGTCAATATGCATTCCCTGCTCTTTGTAAAACAAACACTTTGAATCATTTGGGATCATCACTCCCTTGTGAACCTGCACGTTGGGGAAATGACAGTAATTTATAGTTGTCTTCAGCTGTGGTAGCATGACTTACTGTGATAGTTAATTGATAGAGGGGGAAATAATACAGATGGTGTTGAGCCCAGCCCAGTGGATAGAGATGGAGTGGGATCATCATGGGAGCGCTCTGTCTGGGCATAGTACTTTGAGCTGCTCAGTCTTACATACGCTCTGTTAACTTCCTGAGCGCTCCTACTGCTTAAACATTGTCTTGGGTAATGGTAGAGGCACTTGGTTCTCCAGGTTACAGCAAGGTTTTGTGCACCGCCTTTGATGGATGGATGGCAGCCCCACACAGATGGGAGCAGGACACCAATTCCCCAACCTGACTGTTTTCTTCTTTGACACTTGGCAGACAGTGCTTTTTCACGTTTACTGTGAGTGTAAGAAACAGACTCAGTCCCTTCCTTTCCCCTGTTGCCACCATAAAGAAATTAAGAGGGGATAAACTACAGTGGTATGGATGGAGCTGGTCTCTGGGCTGCTCCTATTGCTCCCATTCAGAATATTCAGCATTCATGGTTGTGAAGGAGGGCACCAAGGACAGAGATGTCATTATAATCATGCTTTAGGCCTGTTGCATCTGTTCTAGGTCTTTTTCCTCAAAGCTGGCAGCACAAAATTTGGGGACCTTGTCCTATGAAACTGGCTTTAGCCTTCTTTGCTTGTGCAGATATAAAAAGACCCATCAGATAAAGGAAGAGAGAAGGTGAATTTACAGTGGTTCTGCATAACATGAGAAAGTAATAGTTAATTCCACAAAATACAGAATTTTCCATGAAGTTGACTTTATTGTCCTGGAACTAATTTTTTGCTGGAGCAGGTCCAGGGCCTGCTAAATGCTGCCATCACTTCAGAATAAACCATTTTCTGATCTCCAAAGGCTGCTGTGCATCAGAATAATATAGAGCTAATCAGGAAGTGATTTAGAGAAGACGTAGACTTGGTCTGCTTCGAGAGAAGACTCGGTATCTTAGCACTTCTTTTGGTTTTAAATTAGGTTTTTAATTTGGAAAAATACTCGACTTTTAAATGCCATATTGTGATAGTGTTGCCATCACAGCGCCTGCAGTCTGTCTTAGTCCCCGGAGTGGAGGCCAAGTGATTTGCTTGTCCTGTTACCAAACCAAAGAGTCATTAAAAGGGGGTGCCTACTGTGATTGAGTGAATTGGTGGCTGTGCTTCATTGAGTTTTTGTACAGAAAATGAGCTCGGATCTGTCTGATGATTAGAAGCACATCACTGAGGGGTGTGACCACAATGATACTGTGATTTCTGGGGGTTTGACTTGCTACAGAAAAGACGAAGCAATGCGTGATCCTCACTGCAAATCTGGAACTGGAACACTTCTGGCACGGTGGCAATTAATGCTATACTTGTCACCTAGGAAGTTGAATTATAGGTCTGCCTGCATATAAAAGCTCCCCCAGCTTAATCAAAAGCTAATTTATTTTTAAACTGAGCTAGCTATTTCTTTGTGGCCACCTACTGCTCTGTAAACTGGGAAATTGTTTCAGTTTAAATTAGCTGATGCTTTGTTTTAAGCTGAATTAAGAGAGCATAAACTTGGGTTTATGCCAACATAATAACATAAACTAGAACAGTTTTCTCTTGTAGACAAAGGTCTTAACAAGTAGTAATGCTCACTCCATAGTCTACAAGAAATAAGAGCAAATAAAGTTCCACTGTCTATTCTTTTGTCATCTTCCCACAGGGAGGGTTGGCAAGAATTCCTAGAATCAACTTCATTTGAAAATGAACTTTCCATTTTAAATGTCACTCACTCCAGCTTGATGTAGAATTAACTTTATATCTTAACAGTTATTTATTGTTTACAAGGTCTTATATATAGTGTTTGTGAAAAACCAAAGCACAGGAGCAGCTTCTTCTGAACAGCTGTATTTTCAGGAGATCAGCAGGACAGTAATGATAATTTTGACACGTAGATACGTATATGCTCAAAAACTACATTCAGCCTATTTTATGCAGTGGCTAGCATGTATTTAAGGGCAGAGCCTACAAGAGAGAGTTTTTCCCCCTGGTTCACCTTCCACAGTTGGCACTGGGAGTTGGATGAGGCAGTTCCAGTGCACTTGTATTTTCTGTCCCCCAGCACAGCAGTGAAATTTGCAGGTTTGGTTTTCTCTGCAGATGCATGTTCTTGTTTGGAAAGTATTGTAGGAGATGGGAGGCTTAGCCTCATGGAAATACGGTTTGGGTCCTTTGTTGTAGCTGAAATGAAGTGACGGGATTCCTTGAACATGAGTGTCAGGGATTTGTTTCTGCAGGCAGAATGAGTCTCCCTTATTTACTTTACAATGCTGCTTTGCAGAGCAGTTCTGTGTCTGGGATAAATAATGTGATAAAAGCACATCTCTGTGTGCACGATTATTCCTTACCTGGGAAGCTGCTGTGGCAGATTCTTCCCAGGCTCATTGACCTGCAGGTCCTTGTGAGCTGTTGTAGCAGAAATCAGGGCAGAGACACTTCCATGGAGACACCGGGTCACGCTGGAATTGTGTGCGTGTTCTTCCCAACAGATGCGGTCCAGATGGAAAGGACTTCTGCAAATGTTTCCAAGTGTTCAGTTCTAGGAGTGTGTTTGTTACAGCTTTTTGTTCTGCTCAGGTTCTTAGAGTGGTGAAGTGCCTCGGAGCAGCCAAGTGGAATTTTTTCTGGGGCTATTTGCATCACAGCTGGGGGAGAGGAAATCCTTAATAATTAAGGATTGTGTTCCATTAAATAGCAAATGGCCAGCTTGCTCTGTGGCATGGCATGATCATTTATTAAATTCCTCATGAAAGTAGTTTGTTAAAAACATGTTCTTTACCATAATTTATTGATTGTATTCCATCGAAGTGACCCGGACACTCTTCCAAATAGGTTCTAGAAACGCCTTCTGTTTCAAGAGCCTTCTCCATAATAGATCTGCTTTACAGCAGAAAATTCCAGTTTAGTCACAGATTTGAAAGTACTTCCTTTAACAAAATGAATGTTTGTATTTTAAGTCAGTACTGGGTTTGGGTTTGGATTCATTTTTCTCTTTTCAGTTAGCCTGATTTTTTATTTATTTATTTTGCATTATTAGTAAAATGAAAAATTCTGTGCATCTTGAGGGGAAGGAGCAGGCAGGAATGTCATACTTCCGTCAGGCTTCAGAAGGAGAGGGGCAAAATGTTTGTTGGTGGTTCACTGAATGAGGATAAATTTGCATACAGTTTCTGTCCGGAAGAGGGGGATTTACAGGGCATTTAATGCAGTCATCAGACTTGAGAGCTGGTTCTTCAGCCCTGCTGCATTTCCATCATGCTGCGAAGTCGGTGTGATAGAACGATCTGGGGGATAACTGGGGGAGAAGGGCAGAATGCTTTCAGTGCCTCCAGTTGCCAGAAGGACCTGTTTTAGGAGCCCTTGTTCACCTAAAGCAGGGAGAGACCAAAAAGCAAGGACTGTGTATGCAAGTGCTGTGTTTTCAGTATTCCCTTGGTCAAAGCTGGGATTAATTACAAATAATTTTTGTTAGGATATTTATATGGCAGCAGTCACTGGATGTAAATTGCATACAAGAATTGGATTTTTACTCAGTTATTTAAAAAATCGGTATCTGACATAAACATCAATAAAGCTGTTTTTTAATATTTTCTTATTTCTTTACACAGTTCTTCCAATCAACTTTCAAATGAATTTTTCTAGGTTACCTTGAATCCACAGTTGTTACCTTTTGGTTTTAGTTGATGGTCTTTACTCTGATGAAGTAATGCTTTTAAAACTGAAAGCCAAAAAAGGCCAAGACTGAAAAGTTTTAGGAAATCTAGATGTAGTTATTGCTGCTTCTGACTTAAAGATTCAGCCTAGGTGTTCTGAACGTACTTGTCACTAAACAGAGGTGCCTTAAACAGAGTGGTAATTGCTTTGCGAACGGTACTAGGGCTGCCTGGGGCATACCTGGCTCCTGTGTGAGAGGTTTCTTTTCTGTGCTTCCTCTGGAGTCATGCCACAGGATTGCAATTTTCTGCTTTCCTTTTTGTTTGAAATATTTAAAGTAGACCGACTTTGTTTTCTTAAGCTGATGCCTTTAAATACCTTGGGGCTTGGCCCTCCTGAAAGGGGAGCATTTAAAAAATAAACATACATGCTTTTCTGAGTGGTCATTATATAAATTGTTTATATGTCTGTCTTTAATGTATTTTAAGCGAGGAGAGCCAAGAAGGGACGCTGTGTCCTACCAAATGATTACAATTCCCCAATAGCCAATTTTGTTGCTGTGTAGACCCTACGTATTATTTATCTAACTCTGTTCCCAGAGTTTTTTAGCGCTGTAAATATTAAAAGGAGTGAAGTCTAATTTTGATACTTAGGCAATTGCAGTCCCCCCATTAAAGTACACTGTGTGGTTTCCTGAGCCTGTGAATTTTAATTGATGTAACATCTCTGTATTACAGCTTGTCCTTTTGTTAGTTAACACTCCGTGAAATTCTTGTGTCTTGATTCCTCTTCTTACATGTTCTGATGAATGCAAAAATAGTTAAAAAATGTTAGTGCTTAAAGCATCAACACTGGCAGCTGAGACATCAGTTTGCTCACAGCAAAAAAATTGTCAGACTTGCTTTTAATCCATGCAGTTATCCTCATAAGGCTTAATCTGATGACATTTGTAAGGCTTTTTGTAGCTTTGTAAAAAATCTTGTTAAACTTACAAAAGCTGCAAGGAGGAGTTGGCTCACCCAGACACCAGATTTCCAGTAAATGACACAGTTGTGTATTAAATGAAGACATGAAGGTGCAGGTGTACATTTTAGTCCCCTGTTCTTTTGTGCAACAGCTCCATACCGTTTTGCTGTTTTCATACATGAATAATTAAAGGTGTGCGGCTCCAGCTGTTCCTTTCAACTTCATGGATCCAGGATATAATTCCACAGAACTGCTCTGGGCATGTGTGCCCACAGAAATACACACACACCTGTGTTGTGGGGCACTGAAAAGCAACTAAAGCCTGAGGGATAAAGAGATAAGTGTCACTTACCTCAATTGCTCCCCCTGGGGACTACCAGCACAGAATCATATGTTTGGGAATACCCCTTGGGTTTCTGTTCTTTCTTTAATTAGTTAATTTTGTCTGGGAAATTTTATTTTTAAAGTCTGTTAGTCTTTACCTCGCAGGAATGAAGCAAGAGTCTCTCTGTGACAAAAGAGCTGGTAATTTTAGGCCACCTACTTTGATATCTCTACCTGGATTCACTTAGTCTTCCTGCAAAATGTCATCTTTTATCTTTGAGAAGTAATTTTTCATTTTCTCTGTAGCAAGAATCTTTTGCCAACGTTAACGCTTCGGCAAAACGAGTTCTCCACATGCGTGCAGTAGACTGGCATTTAATCAGAATACAGTTGTTTATTGTGAGGGCCTTGATGGAGGTGGGTTTTGCTCACAAATGGATGTTTTAGGAATGTATGGCATTTTGTTCATAGTACTCAACACTTGCTGTTGCAGTGCCTTGAGGGGAAAGGCTATGTTTCCAAATATTAAATTCTCTAGTTATTTTTCCCATTATTTCTTACTATACCAATTTTTGAGATGCAGATGAATAGGATTTTTTTTTCTCAAGCTTTTGGCCCTAAATAATTGTGAATTTGCACCGTAATAAAAAATTACCTTTTGAAGGAATTTGGGAGTTAGATCATTTTGGTTCACTGTTGCTGAATACAGGCCACCTGTTAATGGTGTACACAGCTCTGCTGACTTGCATAAAATCATTTAATGACTGTAAGTATCGCATTTTACTGCTGGTGTGTTTGACAGCATGGGGGAGGATTATTTTCTTAGATATGCAAAGCATTGCTCTGTGTTTAGTGTTGTTCCAAAAGCAGCTGCCCTGGAGCATTGCTAATCTTACCAGATTAGCCTCTAAATATTTCAGACTGTTAGGTAACAGCTCTTACTAATATTTGCCAAGTTCTCTTTACTGTACCTGATGAGCTTCATTATAGAGGGCCCCAAGGCTTCCCTGGTTGCAGCAGAACCGTGTTGTGTGAGAGGAAATGTAAGGAGCAGTAAGGACAGCCCAGACTCCATTTTCGTGCTGAGTTCTCTGCCTGGGAGCTATAGCTGTGACTCTCATGCACCACTGATTTAAGGGGTTTGGTGGCTCAGCAGAGCTTATTTGTACCAGGCATTCAAAAGAGGATGTGGGGACACGATGGAGAGCTGTGGTGCCAAGAACGAGGCTGCCGTGAAGGTGCTTTGTTTGCAGGGAGCAGACCAGTGCCAACCACAGCACTCCTGAGCAGTGGGTCACAAACTTCTGCGTGTTCAGTTCTGCTTCTTCGGGCAGGTTTATTGTGTTTACCTTGGCATCTCAGCACGTTTCCCTTGGAATCCAGATTAAAAGCTGCAGGATGAATGCTGACTTTGGTCTCAGTTCTTGGTACTGCCCTAAAGGCTGCTGCGCTGGTGTCCACGAGAGTTTCTGGTAAAGTTGGAGCAGTAACTTTATTTTCCATCCCTCGTCACTTTACTTCATGCAGTAGAACGGGAAAGGTGGCAAAGGGTGACTTTGCAGGAAGATGTGAGTTCTGACAGTGCTAAGCCACAGCTGATCTTCCACTTCTCAGCCAAGCAATTCTGCTGAGCACAAGGCTTTCTATGTCAGAGACAGGACAGCAGAAAATGCTTATAGGCAGGTGTTCGGAATAGAAAATCAAGTGGTTCAACTATGAGTAAAAACATTCTTGCTTATGGCTTTTCAGTGACTGAGGGGGTTTTTTCAATTTTTATTTTGCCTTTTCATTTTCAAATGCAACAATTTATCCCATATCTACTGGCAGGCGGGTACCAATTCATAGCACACCTAAAGCTCAATTAAGCCATTCCATGAAGTTCCTTCCATGAACTAATTAAGCTCACTTTTGAAAGGGTTTGGGAGTTTTGGGTGGGAGTGTTTGTTTGTTTCCATAAGTGGTCTATGTAAGGCATGCATAAATACTGTAATGCACTTTTGGAAGTGAACATGGAGGGAAAGCATCCTTTTCCCTTTTTCATCTTTGTAGAGAAGCAGAAACCTGAAGAAGTAATTTGCATATTTCAGCCAATATGACATAAGCTTCTGTGACTTTCAAAGCCATTTTAAACCTTTACTACTGATGAATTTGCCCTGTAACTTCCTAGTGGTGCGCCAACTTGAGACATCAAACTTCATGGAGTTACAGGATCGGTGCCTCTGGGGGCCCACAGATCTCAATCTTTAGTACCAGAGGGAAAATGAATGTCTTTACTGTTGCCTCAGTTAATCCCTTTCCATGCTCTGTTCATAAACACAATGAATAGGATTGCATCGAGAGAGTTTTCCCCAAGGAGCGTCACTCTGGCAGTTTGGCACCTCGGTGCACATCTGTGCAGCTGCTCTGCTGACCATGCAACACAACTTTGGTGTGAAGTTCAGTCTTCTCCAGTAATTCGTCTTCATAACATGAACTAATTCAGATACCCAATTTAGCAAAATGATCACATGAGCAGTTGCACAGAAATGTTTTAGGCAATAGGTTTAAATGTGGTTAAATACCTTTGTCATCGAGAATTTCTCTCTATCTACTGTTTGACTTGACTCCTTGCCTGGAAAAATTTGATTTTCAGTGGAAGTATGTGGAATAACAGTATTTTGATTTTTTTTTCCTTTAAAGGCAGAAATTCAAAAAGGAGTTCACAAAGTTATTTGGCCATTATATCAAGCTGTTTTTTGTGGGATAGGCACAAAATAGTGCAGTTCAGCACAAAAAGTCACATAAAGGAGATCATTTTACTTTTCAGTCAGATTGGAGCTGATCCACACTAATGGCTAAATGCAAGCTAATCAAGCTAATAGGAGTTCTCCCTAAAATTATTGTTAGGGTATTTCCAGTGTGATGATTGGAAAGTATTTCAGGTGAAAATCAATATTGAAGCTGAAGCATGGGTGTTCCTGACATTTTGTGGGCTTACAGTATTTCTCCAAAAGGAAGGGCTGTAAGCTGCCTGGGTTCCTGTCAGGCATTCTGGGGCTTTGCTTAGGAGCAGCAATGTTGTCTGAGGTTATTAAGCACCTTCTGTGGAAGCCAGTGCAGGAGAGTGACCGAAGAGCTACAGCAGGCAGGAGGAAAAGGAGTTCCCTGTTTCTGTTCTGCCCTCTCATGTGTTTGTCGATAACAGCATCGATGAAATATCTGCAGTTAATAATGATTTGGTCTAACTGAAGTCCTTTCAGAAAAGATAAAGGGAACTGTTACTACTGATGAATGCTTTGTGATTGTGGAGAAATAGGAATGGCAGTTTCAGCTTCTGATGGGGAGTTATTCTATTGGATGAATAATCTCTTTAATTGCTGCTTTTTGGTTTGTCATGCCTGAATCCTGCCTGATAGGTTTGTGTGAAGAACTGGCTCTATCTGCAGGGACTGCACAAATACTTCTTGTAGTGCATCCCCTCTTAAACTTAGAGTATCTTTTCAAATTGTCATCCTGGCCTCTGTCGCCTCTCCCGTGGCAGGCTGAGTGCGGGCAGAATGTCTGGGCCGTGCTGGATTAGCCTCGGTGCCGTTGTGCACCCTTTGCTCTGCACTCAGCCTTGTCTGCACCAGAGCTCGCTCTGCTCTGCCCTCGCTTATTTGGCATTTTCACTTCGCAGACATAACCGTGTGCCTGGATTGGCCAAAGATGCCAACATAAGCACTTGCCAAAAGGCAGCTCTCATCTTCCCTGGCTGCCTCAGCCTGTTTTCCTTTTCAGAAACCATCAGGGGCATTTGATCCTGATTCAGAGAAGGATTTGTTCCATCTCACTTCTGTGATTCAGGCATTTGGGAGGAAAGGAAAAGAAGGAATGTGATCCTTGAAGACGGGTCAGACTCGAGTTTGGCGACCAAGGAATTAGGCTCCCCAGGCTGAGCAAAACATCGTCCATCGTCTCAAATAACAGCCTCTTTCTAGTCCAGAGGGACAGATCCATGGTTCTGCAGGCACATGGAACCAAGTCCTGTTCTAGAGAAGGAAGTGACGAAGCGAGAGCAGCTCCTGCTTCAGGCAGACAGCAAAGCTCCCGAAGCCGCTTCCAGGGTGCCATCCTGGCCTGCTTGGTAACAGGGCTGTGACAGAGGAGAATGTTGCTCTGAATTGAAAAAGCCATGCTTTCAGTTCTTACTAGCCTAACTCATGAACAGGACTTTTCTATCAAAAGGTATCATTTGCTATGTATCAAAGCTTATTAAAGAGTTGTTAACTTTTTTGTAGATGTCTATGCAAAGCAGACCAGCTGCACTTCAAATTTTATAGGTTTAGGGCCATGTAGCATCTGTGACATACCCAAGGGTCTGTACTATTTCCTGAGTAGTATCTTTGATGCTGCTGTACAAAGCAATGTGCCCAACAGCCAGATGTTTCAGAGGTCTCTGTCCTCAGCTAGAAATGGGAGGCTGCTCTTCTAAGCTGGTACATGGTGTCTCATCCCACACTCAGTTTGCTTTCAAGACGAGACATTTGGGGGTATTGAAAGCTCAGTTCAATGCAAGCAGACAGAAAGCTGATTTGAGGATGTTTGGGGGTTTTGGGGGAGGGTGGAGAGTGGTGTTGGCTGGCCCTTCATAAAAACATGGAGTAATCCAAAACACAGAACCAGCCAAAACCACAAACTCTGATTTAGACCTACTTGGCTCTTCTGAATCATCACGAGCTCTGCATACTGAGTCAGCCAAGAGCTGGTTTTCTCTTCATATTGTGTAAACACAAGATGTTCTCTGGGCTAAATATTATTAAGTTAAAAAGTCATGTTTATTTGTCATGTATAAGAAATGATTAATGCAGGAAGTTACCATCTGGGGAGATCTGAAAATTCATTTCTTTTACACTTTCTTCTTCAGCTTGGCTTTGAACACAGATCACTTCTAGGATATCCTGATTTTTTTCATTTGATTTATAAGTGATAATTATTTGGATCAAGCTACTGACAAAGCTTTCTGTATTACCTTTGGAAATTGCAATTTCATTTTAAGTAATTAAGGAAAGCCACAGGACTTAATTCATAGTTGTCACACAATGTGGTGTGAATTCTTAAAATTTGAGGGGGGGGTTCTGCAGCTGACTGGCACATTTTCAGGGAGAGCTTTAGATCTGGGCACCGAGAGGGGCATGTAAACATGGCATGGGGGCTTAATTAGGATGCTCTACACTGGCCAGGAGATTTCTCTCTTTGCAGCTCTTCACAGTACGTGTGAGAAACTGTTAACAAGCCCTGGGAGGTTGTTAGTCTGCTAAATTTTGTGACTAACTGTGGGGGACTCTCCTCATCCTGCTTTATTTACAACTTCTAAGATGTAATACTGCTGAGAAAAAGGTCATATGACATCAGGAAAGTAAGAGTTACAGAAAAGGCAATTCTGAGGGCAGGGAATTAAAAACAAATCCCCAAACCCCACAGCTGTGAACACACAGAGATGCAATACCAGCAATAACCCCTTTCTCCCCCAAACTAACAACAGCCATCAAAGACATGGAAAAGGTGACTGGTGTTTATCTTTTCTTCCCCCTTTCCATAGTGCGGCTCCATGACAGCATATCAGAAGAAGGATTCCATTACTTAGTCTTTGACTTGTAAGTATTTGTTTTGCATTTGTTTGGCATGTTGTGGATGTGCTGTTCAAACTTGGAGATGCAAGTGCAGCTCACAGGATAAATGCATGATTCTGGTGCGATGAGCTGGATACATAGATGGGAAATAGCTGGAAGGACAGGAACATATTTGGTCATTTGCATGTGCAAGAACTCATTTGTAAGTGTCACTGTAAGGATTCCATATTAAAAACTAGTAAAAATCCACTGGTGAAGTGGATTTTAATGTAAAGTGTAGGTATGTAAGTAAAGGTTGTGTGATACTTGCCAAAATGAAGCAAAGATAGACTCAGAAAAAAATACTTGCTGCGAGCCTGCTGTCTAAAGGAGAGATTAAAAAAGCATGTGGAACACTGATTTCTCTACAGAAAATCTCCACTGCTGGATTGAAAAGGTAAGCCCGAGTTTAGAGAGGGAAAGATTCTTCTAGTATTTCATTCCTGATTGATATCTTACTGCTTTATAATGTTTCATTTTGACACGACTCAGAATGTAAAGTGCCCAGCATATAGAAGGAAAGTTTCCTACTGAGATCCTATTTTGCTTCAGGAATTTCAGTCCCATGAGTTGTTCATGTAGCGACTGGGCCTGTATGGAGCTTGTTTTTTCCAGATAAGGCTGTTTAGTGGAAGGCAGAGGTGGTGACAGCATGAACTGTGTGTCTCAGGCTCTTAAATTGAAAAGAGAAGCTGATTTCCTCATTCTTCCCTGGGATGGGCAAACTTTTCCACTCCCTTGAAAAGTTACTGCTTATGGTTTTGGATACGGACAAACCTGAATGATAGGAATTGTATTGCAAAATTGACTTACTTAAGTAAAATTATCTCTTTAAACTGTAAATTTTTCCAGGGCAGTTCATGGTTTAACAGACAACACACCCACCCACCTACCCAAAGAGCTTTCTTAGGCCCCTCGTGGTTTTGCTGAAAAGAATGTGAATACATTATTTCCCCAGAAATGGGAAATAGCTCGTGTCTAAGCATACTAACAGAAGTATTTGCATTCAGCATGGCTAAGTTAGAACCTGAATCTCTGCACACAAACAATCATGTGCTTTTATGTTCAGGTTACATTCTGGTATACTGTCTGAGAACTTTTTTTTTTTTTACATCTGTAAAGACTTCTTCAATACTAGATTTCAGACTAGAAATACGCAAATATTACATAGTCTGTCTGCAGTAAAAGCATTTGGGATTCACAACTCAAATCATAACTGGGGCTCAACAGAAGCTCGTATGTGATTTGTGTCTATCCCAGGTAAGTGCTGTGACTGTTGGCTTGGAAATGGCTCCAGGGCACAACACACATATTCGTTCTCTGACATGCACTGGGGTTTGTTTTGCTTTTTTTTTTCCTTAAGGGCTACAAAGGAAATCTTTCTATGCGGAATTGGAAAATGCTGCTTAATTCAGAATATTTCTAAGAAGTGCATGCAGAATTCCTAGTTCTAGGGACAGTATCTCTTAAAAACCCATGGCTTGTTGTTGTTGTGGTACTACTGTACTGTGAGAAACTGTGCCATGCTATAGTTGCAGTTAGTCCACATCTGCCTTAGATTTAGTATATAATGCCAGACTTATCTCAGGGGGTTACGATTGTGATGTGAACTAGAACATTCGAACAACTTCAAAGCTGTAGATAACAGTATCTAGATCTCGATAGTAAGGGAGCAAATAGAAGCCTATGTTCTGCAATAAAATGTTAATGCCTAACCCAAAGATACTGCCTTGGCAGAAAGCTAGATTCCACAGGAAGTTTTCTGCCTTGGCTGGAACTTCCTCCGTTCCCTGTCAGTCCCATTCAGGACAAACAGAGGAACAGCCTCAAACATACGTGTAAAGCGTTTATGTTTTGACCATGTGGTTTGAGGGTTTTGTAAAAATTGATATTTTGCAGAAAAGAAAATGTCTAAATGGCGGAGGCAGCGACTTTGCTGATTGATCGTTGTCTTTGGAGAAGCAACAGGTTGTGTTCTTGAGGAACTCCTGCCAAATTACTGAGAATGCGTGTTCACAGTTAATTTTTCATATTCTGACTAAGAATTTAATCTGAGCATTGATTTAATGCTCACTAATATTTATTAGTGAAACTTCGCCTTTTAGAAATGTGTGGTTACTGCTCTGTTGACAAGTACATGAAAGAGCTGCCATGGTAAAAAGGTACCAAGTGCACTTCTTGAACACACAGGCCAAGAGCCTGCTTTTCTTTATGTAGTTTTTCTTCAGCAGGAGCCTGACTGAGGTGTAACACTGTCACTCCACCCACACATGCCATCATGTCATTTTCTTAATGATTTCTTTCAGACTGTGTGGGATTCAGTACGACTGTTTCCTCAGAAATTTCTTTCAGACTTCATCCCACGTAAGGAAGTGAAGACTGCCCTTTCTGTGGATAGGAAAAAAACATCGTCTTTACGCTCTCTTCTGAATTTCTAATAATCTCTTTGGATTAAATGCCATAGAGATGTCTGCAGCCTGTTGCTTCACTTGTATCCCTCAGGCTGTGCTTTTATCTGAAGAGAGAAACAGTCCTTAACGTACTGTATTACAGACATGCATTGGGGTGAACAGGTCTGGTGTCAAATGGGAAGGTGGGAGTCTGGAAATCCACGTGGGAAAAGGGTATTGAACAATGAACTTCAGTAATTTAATAATGGACTTCATGAAGTTTTTGCTCCCCTTCCCTATTGGTTGAGGCAGCTGCAGTCCGGATTTGCGTCTGTTGGACCATTTCAGTTGCTAGGCACGAATGAGACTGTCTTCAGTGTTAATGATGTTAGATGAGTTCAAATCCAATCAATTCTGTCAGTATTAATTGCTGTATCTGAATGGAAACAGCTGTAGCACTTGAAGACTCTTGTGCAAGTCAATGAGATTCTCTATTTTCAGTATCTCCTATTTTAATGCACTTGATGAGATGCAACAATTGGTACATTAGGAATCCTGGCCTTGCTTTTGGATTCTAAGTGCATACTGTGTAGAATAAACACAAAATACAAAAAAATAGCCCAATTTGCACAACTGTGTTTGCCTCAGGTAAATGCCTGGGCCTCTATTTCAGAAGTAGAAAGGCCACAGATGAATTTATTAATTCTGTGGCCACTGTAAGATGCTTCCTCCCAGCTCCATTATGAAGGCAATTGAAGAAATCAATCTAAGCTAGGAGGAAACCACACCAGTGTGATCATCATCGAAGGCTGGTTTAGCTGGCTGTGCTAATTGGTGTGTTCCTTTTAATTATTCTCTTATATGTGCAAACATAAACCAGCAGTTTTTCTCCAAGTGGTGCAGAGGACCTTAATGTTTCTACATGCTGCTTGTACCTCTTCAGTGTAAACAAACCCACGTGCTTTATTTGTCACCCCTTTAGTATGCTCTTCTGAAAAATCACAGAAGAACCACAGCAAATTGTACAAACCAGCAGCTTTTAGGTTGTGTCCTGAAAGCCACTAGAGCTTACATAATGAATGGCCTGTCATGAAGTGCAACTTCCCAGGATCCAGATACGTATCTGTTTCAGAAAGGCTTTGAGATCCATTCCCATCTGCATCCTGCAGGGAGATAGTACCACGGCACCTGCTCTTGTGGCTTTGTGGTGAAGGACCTAAGTTGTTTGTGAGCGGCTTCCTGGGACCTGCAGGCTGTCCTGCCCCATGACCTTTATTGCTGCAGGAGCACCTGGCTGGGGACACTCAGTGTGCCAAGGCCTCGAGCACGACCATCCTGGTTTGCCTGGAGGCTCAGAACGTGCAGCTGGGTTCTGTCCTCTCCTCGTGCCCTGCCCGGTGCTGCCTTCCTTCCTTGGGGCCATTTAGTTCTTCTGGGAGAGCCGTTCCTAAGGTATCCCTTGGAGTGACAGAGCACAGGAGTTGCTGACTGCTTGTTCGGTTGGCACTGAAATTCACCTGCTCTGTTCCTGCTTTCATCTTTGCATCGTTGAACAGTGGTTGTGAATACCAAGCAAATGTTTAGTGTCAGCAAGTAAGATTTCATATCCCCTTCCTCCCTCCGTGCTGGAGAAGAACAAACATCAGTTTGGTATTCTCTTCCACTGAAAGGCACTTTGATGACTAAAGATGCTTGTTTTCTTTCTTTGGCTTGGATCAAAAATAAGTGTTTTAGGAAAGAGTAAGATCAAAGGATGTTTTGTGTTTTCATTCATCACAAAGTGAGAATTACTCCTCTTTACCAGAACTGTGGCAGACAAATATATATGCAAAAAGGAGTTATGAAAGACTGTCAAAATATGCATCAATCAAGCATTTTGTGTTACAGCAACCAAAGCCGGTCTCTGGAAGGTAAAAGACAAGAAGAAAGAGAACACAAATCAGGCAACAAGCTACTTTACCTCCTTAAGGTTTTACTGCAAACTTTTGTACAAAATAGCGTTCTGTTACCTGAAAGTCTCTACATTGAGAGTCAGTAAGGTGTAAACTCAGAAAAAGGATGGTGTAACCCAAATATATAAATGAAATCATGAAAATCAAGTTCTTGAACTGGCCTTCTCTAAGAAAGGAGCGGGGCTGCTGCTTGAGCAGGGCATTTCTGTCATCATTTCATGTGGCTGAAAACTGGGTTCCTCAACAAAGTTAGTACAGCAGTTTGCAAGTGAATCCTACAGTTCTGAACATTCCAGACATTCTCACCTTTAATTTTTTAATCCTAATAAACATAATTGTATTTAATAGTAATTGTGTTCACTGTAGTATAGATTTTCAAGCATGTTGTTAATAATCTTTAAGTACGTTGTTGCTCACTCAAGCTTTTACGTTTGGGAATTTATTGGAAGTATAATGTGCTAATATTCACATTTGTAACCAGTAACGAAGCACAAACATTGATCTCTCATCTAGGAATTATTTATGAAAGCACCTGTACATGTGAACAATTGCATTTAGCTGTGCCAGCCTGTCAGCCTATACTATAGGAGAGAAATGTCACAGGAAGGGTCTTCCTGTGCTCTGAGTCCCCTCCTGTGACATAGGCAGATCAGTTTTATGACATGATTGAAAAGCTCATTAATCTTCATCTTACAAGGATTGCTAGAAAACTTCTGATGTTAACCTTGTATTAACTCATAGATACTGTGTGCTCATGTGTTACCTTACCAATATTATCCCTTACAACTCCCCTCTGGGGAGATCCAGGCTTATGTTCATCTTCAGTATTTATTTTCATCCCTCTTAACCTTTGTTTTGCCCAGCTAAACTGGGTTTGCATCTCTGAGGAGACCTGATGAGTGAGTGACTGGGTAGCCCTGGTAGCAATTTTTCTGTTCATGCTGCGCTCGCAGTTCTCTTTTCTGAGTTTGAGTGACCAGAACTGGTACAATATGAGGAGGGATTTTACTGCTGCACTTGAGGACATTGCTGTCACCCGGTTTCAGATGCAACCCAAGATTGTGACATCATTCTGCTCAGGGCTCATTCTAGACTGCAATCTTTGGGATATAAAACCCCAGTTTTATTTCCTTTTAACCACTCTCTACCATTAAACTGCTGGTTGTACAAGGAGCTCCTGAGTATGCAACAATGCACAGCCTCTTCTGTGACTGGCCCCAGGATCACACAGTTCTTCCCTTGTACTTAACTTGTTTTCAGTGGCACTTTAACAAAGCTATTCCTACTTTCTCCACAAAGATAAATGAAAATTTTCTAGGAAAAATCTGCTGTAAAACTGATTAAGGTACCCTGCTTCTATTGAGTCTTCCCTTCTGACTGAGTAATGCTCTTTCTAGCCACAACACAAAAAGCCAGCCCCTCGGGCACCTGGGTACAGCTCTGTTGTGATTTGACCTGCGCTGAAAGAGCCTTTTGCTTTTTTAGCATTGGTGTATTTTGGCATTTTTTACCTTTGCCTGATACCGCAGTATTCACGTTCCCCTGAGCTGTACTGAACTTCAGCCACAGTTTTCCTGGCTGGTCAGTTCCCTTTATCCTTGTAGTTTTTACTCCTTCCTTTTGACATCCATAACTGATGTCTGGCATCTTGCCCAATACGCTGCTGCCCTTGGCTTTTGTTTTCTATTTATGATTGCACTTCCACCACATCCAATTTATTCATGTAATGATTTGGATGGACAAACCTTCCACTTCAGTTCCTGCACCTTGTTGCAAAACCTCTTGCATTTCTGTACAGATATTTCACTTACTCCCCTCTGACTTCTCCCTGTCAAGTTAATTTAAGGTGCGCATTTTCACTTCTGAAATCTCCTTTTCCCCATCTTGCTTTTTGTAACAGAGTCACTGGAGGTGAACTGTTTGAAGATATAGTTGCAAGGGAGTATTATAGTGAAGCAGATGCCAGGTAAGTCATTTGTTTTTCTAGTGTTGCCTTTGATAATCCTAGGATAGTACTTTAATATATCCTGGTGTTTGGCATCAGTTTCCCAGCACAGTCTGTGAGACTCTAGGATTTCTCCAGGAGTTCTCTTAGACTTGGAAGGGCAGAGTTTGGCACTTTGAGCTCATAACTGTGTGGTGGAGAACTCATGCGAAGCCTTGGTGTCTGCTGATCTAAAAAAGCTGAAATTGGATCTCAATTAAAATTCTACCCATTGTTTCCCTTGAAGACTGGACATAACAGTTCAAGTATCTCATCCATGGATTCTTACATTTGCTGATCAAAGTTTGAAGCATAAGTTGGTCTTAAAAGAACTTCGCATTAAATATGACTTTTTGTTCTCAGTCCAGAAGAGCTCATTTCCTTTTCCTATTAGAAAATTTTTGTTGTGTTTCATCAGTAAGCAATTACACTGTGCATCTCATAGTCTGAGCTCAAATATGAAATCTCTGGCAATTTTCTGCAAGTGCTTGTTGAAAAACTTGAATAACAAGTTGACAATTATCATAGTTTACATGTATAAAGTATCAGGGCCATTTATCTCATGTTTGTCCTCATATAATAATAATTCTTAAATATTGTCTAAGATTAGGAATCCTAAACATTGTGGTCAATTACTTTAAAGAAAATAATGTTTTACCACCACACTCTTCACAGAAATTGATCTCGAAGCAAATTTAAAGAATCCTTATGTTTCTGTGTGCTTACAAACACACCCCCCCAACAATACATGTTTAGTACATGCGATTTTAAATTATGCCTTTGCATTTGGAGATCACTGGGAAATGACCAGAAAGAATTAAATGTTCCCAACAACAGTAGTAGCATAANTAGTGTGTGTATGTGTGTATCCCTCTAGCAATAGTTGCTGTTCTCTGTGGATGCCTCTCCCAGGACTGTCACACTGGTCTGCTCCTGCAAGCCCTTGCTCACGCCAGTAGTCTGTACTCAGACAAACAGTGCAGTGAGTTGTGAACTACTTGCCNATCTAAAAAAGCTGAAATTGGATCTCAATTAAAATTCTACCCATTGTTTCCCTTGCAGACTGGACATAACAGTTCAAGTATCTCATCCATGGATTCTTACATTTGCTGATCAAAGTTTGAAGCATAAGTTGGTCTTAAAAGAACTTTGCATTAAATACGACTTTTTGTTCTCAGTCCAGAAGAGCTCATTTCCTTTTCCTATTAGAAAATTTTTGTTGTGTTTCATCAGTAAGCAATTACACTGTGCATCTCATAGTCTGAGCTCAAATATGAAATCTCTGGCAATTTTCTGCAAGTGCTTGTTGAAAAACTTGAATAACAAGTTGACAATTATCATAGTTTACATGTATAAAGTATCAGGGCCATTTATCTCATGTTTGTCCTCATATAATAATAATTCTTAAATATTGTCTAAGATTAGGAATCCTAAACATTGTGGTCAATTACTTTAAAGAAAATAATGTTCTACCACCACACTCTTCACAGAAATTGATCTCGAAGCAAATTTAAAGAATCCTTATGTTTCTGTGTGCTTACAAACACACCCCCCCAACAATACATGTTTAGTACATGCGATTTTAAATTATGCCTTTGCATTTGGAGATCACTGGGAAATGACCAGAAAGAATTAAATGTTCCCAACAACAGTAGTAGCATAATGATGAACAGACAAGAAGTTACTCTGAGTATTAGGAAGCTTCCACTTCCAGATCTTACTGCATCTGTAGGAATGGTAGAAAGGTCAGAACCATAGGCATTAAAATAGAGAACAACACATAGCAAAACAAACTGTAGAAGAGAAAACAGCAATAGGGTTTAGGTGGGATGGGAGAAGAGGATCTGTGTTAAAAGAAAAATTTCAAACATTTTTTTCCTGCTGTGATTAAAGCAAATTTCTAATATTGATGCCAAAGGCCAGTATATGGTGTCCTTGTGTGTTTTTAAGGTAGTTGGGAATTAAAAGGAAAAATTGCAATGATGATTTCTTCTGTTCTAGAACTATGATATTTTGGAAGGGGCTGNTTCAGGCTTGGGCTCCAGTTACTGATTCTGACCATTCCTTCTGAATTCCATGGTCAAAAGGTTTTGGATGAGCAGCATCTTGACTACAGTGAATTACTTATCATAACTCACTTGTGCCACAGCGATGTCTTTAAAAAAAAAAAAATTGTTAGCTCTTGTGGTGCCAAAACAAAAC